>PVJA010001859.1:12295-39789 GCA_004027025.1 Myocastor coypus
TCACTTTTGTAGCCCAGGCTGGTCTCGAACTTGCACCGATCCTCCTGCCTCAGCCTCCCGAGTGCTGGGATTACAGGCATGCGCCACCACGCCCAGCAAGTTATATATTGATAATGGGCCTTTTTAAAAAAATCAGCAATAACATAGGGTGCCTCTTAGACACTGGACATTCTCTATCACCTCCCTTGTGCACGGAGGCCACAATCATCAGGAAAAAAAAAAAAACAAAAAAAACAATGAATGAGACCTTGAAGAGACATCCTCACAAAACGCCTCAGGAGACCCACCTAGAATGGCCTCGCTACCTTTGTCTCTCATTAAAATAAGAAACACATCAAATTCTAGGCTTCAGTCCATCTGAAATGCTTATGGAGATCCTTTTCCCACTAATGATTTTCTCTTTGATAGAGAAACAAATTCCTTACTGAATGTCTTGGTTACTTTTTCTCTTGTTGCTGCAACGAATACCTGACACCCAAACTTAAGGAAGGAAAGTTTTACTCAGCTCACAGTTTGTGGAGGTTTCAATCAATACTCAGCTGGACCCAAGAAAGACTGCCAAGGGAAGAGGGCAGCAGTTCATGGCAGCTGAAAACATCAAAACAAAAGGAGCCAAAGGGTAGAAGTAGTGGCAACAATGGCTGAAGAGAGCAACTCTGTCTCCCTTAAATTGTATTCAGGCTATTTTCCCCAGGCTGGGTGTAGCACTCACATCCATAATCCCAGTGGATCATGAGTTAATCACAAACTCCAGAAGTCTGTCCCATGACTGCAAGAGGCTTTGGGGGGACAACTAGACAGAAACCGTAACACTGAAGAATATCATATCACTGTTTAAATCCAACAGATCCTTCAACAGTGCTATGTTTAGTTGTCCCCCCAAAGCCCCATGGAATCATGAAGTGGGGACTTCTAGGGTTTGAGACTTGACTCATGATCTACTGGGATTATGTGTTTTAGTACTGATGGGATTATGGGTCTGAATACTGCTGGAATTACTTGACTCATGATCCACTGGAATTATATGTTTTAGTACTGATGGGGTTATTGGTCTGAGTGCAGCTGGGATTATGGGTGTGGCCTAAGGTGAACAGGCTGAGGCAGAGAGCCTGAATATAATATAAAGAGAGACAGAGAGACAGACTCACACTGTTGCTGTTTGCTGCCCTGCTTGGTCAGTCGCCTCTGTTACCATTTTGTTGCTGTCCCGCTGCCATGAACTGCTGCTCCCTGCCATGTGCCACTCAGCCCTGGAGCCAGCCAAATATGGACTGAAAGCTCCAGTAACTGTGAGTTAAACCTTTCCTTCCTTCATTTTGGGTGTCAGGTATTTGTCCCAGTAACGAGTAAAGAGCAACTAAGACAAACAGCTAATGGAAGCTCAGCTTAAGAGAAAGGGAAATTCAATATTCCACCTCAAAGATTTAATATTAATAAAGTCTCTTCCCTCAACATCCCCTTCTCTAGGACCAACTTGGGAAGGATTCTACACCATGATCCTATTAACTCCATCAGTTGTTAAGGCAGCAGGCCCAGACACCAGATGCATCACACCCAACTCAAATCCTGGGAACCAAAGACTATCACTGAGTGTGAGCAATCATTATCAAAATACTTGTGAGAACCCATAAAATATTTAAGATTCTTATTCAAGAAAAAAACAAAGTCTTCAGATAAGTAGCCAAAGATGTTACTCAGCCTTTTTACTAATCACTTTATCACTTAATGGAGAATGCAAGTACTTACTAAGGTGGACACAAAAATATGCAGTCATGACAACAAACATCTTGCTAGATATGTGGCCTGTTCCACTTTTCCAGCACATCTGGAATTCTATGGTGCATATACACACCCCAAGGAGAAAATTGGAATAAACTGTAAGACTATATCAATGAATTATGAAAGAGTTCAATGGTTAATAGTTTAGCCCACTATTACCAGGTAGCCAAGTGGCCTATAAACTATACTCATAATAATCCTGGACATAATAGAACTTTTTCGGACAATGCCACTGAAGTCTATTTAAAAGCTCTAGTTGGACCCTTGTTAAGTAAAAGTAATGGGCCAATCCTGAGGTCTAACCAGTATAGACATCAAGATAGCTATTTTCAGATATGGGATGATTATCTTTGGCTAACTCCCAAATGTAGAACACCTTACTGGGAGGCACCATATGCTTGTTTGCTTGTTTGTTTGCTTTTTGTGGAACTGGGGTTTGAACTCACGACCTTGCACTTGCCAAGCAGGCACTTGTGCCGCGGAGCTATCTCCCCAGCCCCTTGAGAGGCACTTTATGTTTGGAACAGAAAAATCACTCCTGGGCTGGTGAGATGCTCAGTAGAATAAGCACCTGCCTGGATAGTGGAAGGTCCTGAGTTCCATCCCCAGTACCACAAAGAAAAAAATAAATCATTCCATTGGTCCAACTCTACTAAATAGTTGGGATGGACATCCCTGAACAATGTACACACACAATAATGTATAGACTGAAGATTAGTTTGCAATAAACTGGTTTAATCACCCTGGAATTAGATGGGAATCCCCCAGTAGCACTCATTAGTCCTGTAGAACTATGTTGTGGCCCTGGTTATCCCTGGATGGATAGGAAGAGGCATGCTGGGATTTGCATTGTTACAAGGCAAAAGTGTCAAAAGTATTGACAAACCTGCAAACTTGTCCTGCCTATGGCACTGATGGTCTAGAAGTGCACCCCACTGCACTTCATCATTCGGCTTCTATCACTGTCCCTTTCCTAGGGTTATATCTGCCATGCAACACATCAAGCCCTTAACTAACTATATTCAGCCAGCTTTAAATGATACCATGGCTAGTCTCTTTATCCTGAGTGAGGTAAAATTACAGTGACAAGCCATCTTCCAGAACTGGAGGGCACTGGACATTCTAACCCCACCAGAAGGGAGTATTTGTGCAACTGAGTCAACTGTTGTGTCTATTCCTGATCCTTCTGCTAATATCTCAGTCAAATTATTTGATAGCATGTTAATGGCATACCAGATTCTAAAATTCCCTGCATCTTCTCCTTATTCTCTTCATGAGAAGCTATGACTGGCTCCTCCTGGTGGGAAATTTTGTTGACTATACTCAGAATAATAGAAAAGTAAAGGCTTTCATTTCTTGGTTGAATGTGGCAAGGTCACAAAAGAAAAGAAACAGTGAAACACCTGGGTTTTATAATATCACAAGGACAATGCAGCCTTCCTCAAAAAGAAAACTGCCCTATCCAAAAACCCAAAGCAACTGCAAGGATTCCTAGTTATAGCTGGCTTTAGTCATATTTGGATTCCCAATTTCAGGTCAGTTACAAAAACTGACCTGAGCTGGCAAACTGAACTGCAGAGACAGGATATGAGTTTCCTTCAGTTGAACAGCGAGAACACTCAAGCCTTTAATAAGCTCAAGGAGCTGCTGATAACTGCTCTTCCTCTGGGTCTCCCAGGCATAAATTAGGTATTTGATTTATACATGCCTAACAGGCAAGAGATTGATGCTGGCATATTGACCCAGCTGTTGGGTCCCCTAAAAAGGATACTGACCTATTTCTTCAAGCAATTAGACACTGTATCATTGGAATGATCATCATATTTAAAGACCATCACAATTTATCTGTTAATTAAGGAGGCAGAAACACTATGAGGCAGCCTATGAGAGCCTGGACCTCAGGACCTCAGGACTTCAATACACCAGTGTTTTGAAGATCAAAAGTCATCACTGTTTGAAAACAGAATGGATGATACCAGGTTTTAGTGTGGGATCTCTCTCTCTCTCTCTCTCTCTGTCTCTCTCCTCTCTTCTTCCTTCTCCATCCCTCCCTCTTCCTCCTTTTCTCTCTCTAGGTGTCTTAGTATTTGTTTGTCTCTCTTTGTCTCTGCTTGTCTCTCTTTATCTCTGTCTGTGCCTCTGTCTGTCTGTCTCTGTCTGTCTCTGTCTCTTTCTGTCTCTCTGTCTCTGTCTCTCTGTCTGTCTGTCTCTCTGTCTCTGTCTCTCTCTCTAGGTAGTTAATACAGCCACTTTACTGCTTCTATTACAAGAAGCACTACTACCTGACTGCATATAACTGCTAGACCAGATTGCCACCGTAGAAAATACCCTTAGTAATAGCCCCTGCTGAACACTAAAGTATGATTTGTAGATAGGAACAGTCAGCATCAAACTGGTTATGCAATCATCTATCTCCATGGAATCATTGCAGCAAAATTCCTTCCCCAAAAATTTTAGCTCAGAAGGCTATAGTAATAGTCCCAGTGTAGCCACTGAAATTAGGAAAGGAAAAGACATTAACAGCACACAGATTCCAGCTATGCCATCTTAGTGATTCATGCTTTTAGACCCTAAGACTTAGGGCAATCTGTAAAGAGAAAGGCCTTTTCAGTGGTGGCCATAAAGAAATGGAATATGGAAAGCAGATTCTCAACTGCTCCAGCAGTAAATGATCCTAATAAAGTCGCTGTTGTATATGCACAGGGCATCAGAGAAGAGACTCAGAAATAATAGAAGGAAACTGTGGAGCTGACACCAGAGCTAATGTGTGGCCATGTTGGAAAGAGTTTCCAGCTGTCTTTGATTTCCACTCTGCCTCTACAAGTTTATCCTTTCCTACCTAGAACATATGGAGGAAGCAAAAGTGGATAGGACTCTAAATGTTTTCTGTTTCAGGGAGTGCTGACAGACATGCAAAGGAAGGCCTGGTTGCCAAAGTAAGGTGATATCAGTGATTATTATACAGGCCCCATCATTCAGCTCTTTATGGAAAAGAGACTGTACAACTGCATTCTGGAATAAGGACTCCCACTTAATGGAAGCCATGCTAAACTAATAGAAAAATGCCAAGCAAACTGTATTCCACTGAGGCTGCTTGTATCCTCCTTGGTGAAGGCAGAAGCATGCTACCAGGAGAGGACTGGCAATGGATTTGCCATCATAACAGCACCCCAGGAGGATGTACGTGTCTCTGAGGTTTTTTGGATATGTCTAGTGGGCAATATAGGCCTTTCCCTGAAAAAAAAAAAAAGAGCAAAAATCAAGAGAGGTTATAAAAGGCCTTCTAAATGAAATCTCCCTGAAGTTTAAATTTCTTCGATAGTCCAAACAAGCATGGCTAGGGCTTCCCAGGTGCCTCAAATACAAGGGACATAGCACTACACCCTCAAGATTAATTTGACCAAGGTACCAAGCAGCTCAAGAAAACTGGTTTTATCTCTTACTTGTTGCTCTGGGCTTCCTGTAAGGTGAGAGCCACTCCTGAAGGAACCACCATAGAATTATGGTAGCAAAGTCTTTCCCAAAAGGAGCTCACTCTAGAATTCACCCTGAAGTAGAGGTTGAATCAGTAATGAGACAATTCAACTTGGACAAGGCCTTATGTAATTTTACTAATTACTCAATTCTCTCTCAAATAACAAAATATGAATCCCAGATCATATAAAAGGGGCTGAGCCCCATGAGACCTAGATGAACCCAGAAACATATATCTACTTTTTGAACCAAGACTGGGACTCATATGGAAACCGAAGAAGATCAAATAGGTAAGTAGAGCTGAGCAGAAATCACTCTTTGTCCTACTTTCCTGGTTGATCTCTTAACTGCATAATTTGATCTTCTACCTGATTCTGCCCTTTTTTATGTTATCAGATGGTTGAAAGTATTTCTAGCATATGTGTTATGGCCAATGAAACTTGCATACTGTGAAAGGCAGGTTAAATAACTTTATAATACTTGCATTTGCATAAATGGCCTCTCATTCTTCTTATTTCTTTATGGTTTTCTGGCCCACACTACAGCTATTGGACAAAGTAAGGGTAGAGATTTCTAATATTGCTTGGTTTCTCTGTCTAACACGGCAGAATTTTTAATTAGCTCTACTGTACTCTTGCCTTGAGGGTTCTGTCTCTTTAACTTCTTAGCTATGTTCATTTGTTCTTGACCAGAACCATCCAAGTTACAATTGACTCCCAAAAATGCCAATCCTTAAGACTGCCCTTGACAATCCCAAGACCTAACTTGCTTCTGCATCAAGACAGTTTTGTGTCTTTAGCTTGGACATGAAAACCACACACACACACACACACACACACACACACACACACACACACACAGCAGGAGGTAGTTCTCAAAGAAGTACAATGGACCCTTGACTGAGGAATTCAATTAGTTCCCAAGGGTTGTGTGAAACTCAAGTTGTCAATTGAAGACTCAGGCTCCTCTACACAACCTTCAAAATCTCTTCTATATATGGACAAATCTCAGTATCCATAGCTACTGGCCCAGGATTTCTCAATTAACCTCATATGGAAAAGGTTGTTGTAATGTTCCTTCCAGAATTCTTTAAGGGTTAAACTGTATTTGAGACCACCTGGAAGTACAAGTGGCCAGCATTCAGGTCGTAGCTCAAGACTTTGGATGTAAGTTAAAACTAAAGTTTCAGTCATAACCCAAGTTGTTCATGTCAGGCCTAGCTATCAGGTTCTAACTCGATGGCCCACTGTGCCTCCATCCCTAAACACTTCAAGAAACAGCAGGGAAACTTCTGTTACCTTGTAGGCAAGAATTTTCAGGGGTAAGTATCTATGTAAGGAAGAAGTTGCTCTTTCTTTTAGATAAGGATCTCTAGAAAAGACCACAGGGACCAGTTGGGTTTTTTTTTTCTTCCAGATCATTTCCTTTATTAGCACATGGGTGCAGTACATAACATCTCCATTCCTTCTTGGGAGTTAATGCATGTAAAGGATACATCTAAATTCCTTTCCACCCTCTCTCCTTCCTTATCTCCTGGTCCTCTTCTCATTTGAAAAAAATTCTCTCTGCTTCCTATTTTTCATTCTGCTCTTTATTTATACTTAGGGCTTGTCATATAAGAGAAACCATGCAATATTCAAGGTTGGGTGTCTGATTGTAAACCAGCCAAAGCTGGGCATGGTGGTGTATGCCTGTAATCTCAGTACTCAGGAGGCTGAGGCACAAGAATTTTTGCAAGTTCAAGACAAGCTTGGGCTACAAAGTGAGCTCAAGGCCAGCCTGAACTGCATAGTGAGACCCTATCCCAAAAAAAGACAAACAAGTAAATAAACCAGACAAATTTTCACCTGCTCTTCTAGGTACTGCCCCCATCTTTCTTTCTTTCTTTCTTTCTTTCTTTCTTTCTTTCTTTCTTTCTTTCTTTCTTTCTTTCTTTCTTTCTCTCTCTCTCTCTCTCTCTCTCTCTCTCTCTCTCTCTCTCTCTCTCTCTCTCTCTCTCTCTCTCTCTTTTCTTTTTGGTCTTTTTGAGACAGAGTCTCATTATGTCACTATACACTTCAGGCTGGCCTTGAGCTTATTTTGTGTGCCTGGCTGGCCTTGAACTCCTACCAATCCTCCTGCCTATGGGTGCTCTCTAACCTCTCACCTCCTCCACCCCCCAGTTCCACCCCCACCTGACTGCTGGGATTATAGGAATGTGCCCTCACAAAGGGCTTCTACTTAACCAAGATGGAGCTTTATTTGTCACAATTTCATTACAAAGTTAACTTCTTGGCCCCAGAGTCATACTTGTCGGCTATTTAAAATGCAATATATTAAAAAGCTTTGTAAATGAGGGAGGTGTGTAGAGAGAATGGTGTGGACTGGGAGAGAAAAAGAATCAAGGTGTTGTCCCTTTATTAAAAGGACTAAACCTTTCTGCATTTTTTAAAATCTCTTGGCTGTGCTTATTGGCTTAACACTCACCAAGGGTAAAACCCAGTTTGTTAGGTTACAAACTCTGTAGAAAAGCTGTAAACCTTGCCAAGTAAACGGTCATCTTTTTTTGGGTTAGAGTAAGCAAACAAAAAAAAATTGCTTACCAAAGCACCAACTTCAAGGCCTTGATCACCAAGGTTAGCAGGATATCTGTTCACTCTCAAAATCTGCTCTGCTCCTACAGCTCAAAATCTCCATGATTATTTACTCATACCCCAAGCTCCTCTTCAGCCATTCATTCATTATTTATCTATTTACTTATTTGGGTTTTTGGTTTTGTTTTGTTTCTGATACACCCTCTGTAGCCCAGCCTGGCCTTGAACAGTGATCCTCCTGCCTCAGCCTACTGAGTGCTAGGCTAACAGGTGTGTATCACCATGCCCAGGCCAAGTTACTCTTCTCACGACTAATGAAGTCCAAAATCAAATGCGTCCTCCTCTGCCCAGAATCATTCTCTGGGTATCGGCTTCGTGCCTCTCCTGGTACTGGCTGTGTTGGCAGCTGCGTTTGCCTGCCCTTCCCAAGTGTGCTTGTGGCCGAACAGTGGAGACTTTCCTGGCTGTGCTCTCCATGAGCCTCCTGATGGCGGGGGAGCTGCGCTGTCCAACTCCTAAAACTCCTATTTCAGCCTCCTCCAGCCCAGACATTTGGTCCAGTTCAGCTCTATCCAAAAGAAGTAGAGCTCTGCTGTCATTCATCCCTACTCCTTGCTATCCCAGAATTCTGTTCTTCTCATGACCATGAACGCAATATCTGATCACTTTAGTGGATTAGGTGCAGTCTAAGCCCTGTGGCCCCAGCCACTGGGCTGACTTGTAGGTTCAGCATAGCTGCATGATATCTAGAGGCACCAGGGAAAAGTCTGTGTCTTACCTCTGCCTCCTTTTGGGAGCAGCAAGCGCACCGTGGCTGGCAGCCTCTCTCTTCTCTCGCTTCTTCCTAAGTCATTCCACCTTCTTCTCTTTTGCATCTACTCTTTCTCCTTCCTTCTTATGAGGACAAAAAACCTGGCACTTTGTGCCTGCCCATAATTGAGGGCAATGACTTCTCAAGATTCTTAATTTAATCCTGTTCCTGAGGGCCAAGCATGGTGGCACATGCCTGTAATCCCAGTACTTGGGAGGCTGAGGCAGGAGGATCAGTGTGAGTTCGAGACCAGCCTGGGTTACAAAAGTGAGCTCAAGGCCAGCCTGAACTGCATAGCAAGACCCTGTCTCAAAAAGACAAAAAAAAAAAAAAAAAAAAATTCTGTTCCTGAGGCCCTGATTTTATCATCTAAGGCAACATTCACAGGTCTCAAGAGTTAGCAAACTTCTAGTTTGCTTCCCAGTGTATCTCATGGATACTTCTGGAGAATCATTGTTCTGCCTACCAAAGAAGTCACTTTTCAGGTGTGACTTCAGCGAGAGTTAGGACCACCTGTGCAGTCCTGAAGGTCTGGTTTGGGCTCAGAAATCCAGAAGTAGACAGAACTTATTTGAGAGCAGGTGCACTGTATGTGAAACTAGATTTTTCTTTTTTCTTTCTTTCTTTTTTTTTTTTAACTGTAAGGCCACTAGACCTATAAAAAAGAAAACCTATGACCTCAAATTTCTGTTTAGTCCTCTGGTTAGGCATAACTGAAATGGAAGCACAATGAAAAATGGCACTGGTGACAGCAACGGTGCCAGCCCATTAATCGCGCCACCACGCTCACTGGGCACACACTCTGCCCCGCCCGGGCAACCAGGTGATTTAATATTGACCTCATAAGCATCCTGGGAAAAGCCTATTTCCTAGCCAAGCTTTTATAATAACGAGGCCTGATGCTGCCTCTTCCCTCAAGTTTAAAGCCAGCCTCATCATTTTTCTCAGGCTCTGAAAATTTGCATCTTGTCTATCTAATGAGTTTACAGCCTTGTTTCCATTGCACAATCTGAATTCAGACCCATCTTTCTGGCTTTTGATAAAAAACATGTTTGTCATCAATATATTTTGTTTCCACTAAATATGGGATTCACTGTGGCAATTATCCAGGGCCATAATCAGCTGAAGTGGCAGTGAAGTGTTGAAGTTAAAATAGGAAAGCTGTAGAGTTTCATTAATATGCGCATAAACACGATATAAGTGCTTCCCAAGACAGCGCTCTGCCTCCACCAGCTGCTGGAGCGAGACCGCATGAATGAACAGGAGAATGAAGCACACTGAGGGATGATGGCGTTTTCTAAAAAAAAATTAAGAAAAAATAACCAAAGAACCTTATATGCTGCAATATCAAGCTTGATAATTAAAACACAATGTGTAATTGAAAAAGAAATGAAATTTACTTTCAAATGCATTCAAGTATTTATTGCTGCTGTTTCTCATTTTTGGAAAACAGTAAAATAATATCAAGAAGAAAACATGAAAAAAATGCCCCTTCCCTTTAGTACCAGTTATTGGAATCTCCATCATGATTTGTGATGAAGATGTTCTTTAATAGAAAGGCAAACCAAATTAGATACCCTTCAGGTGATGGGAGGACGGAAGGACTCCAGGGTGCTTCACACAGCTCCAGGGTTTTCATAATCCAGCTTGGTGATACGTTTTGTCTAAATAGTGAGGTCTGATGTGGGGACTCTTGGAGCCTCCTACAGAATAAGGGATTCATCCAGGACAAAAAGAAATGCTGGAATAAAACTAATGGAATAATGTTAATATGTGATCAGTTCTAGGGCTTGAATAAATAAGTGTATTTCAATTGCAGATCTACACCTCTGGGCCCCCCCACCCAGTGGTGAGGGTGTTCTCCTGTGGTTAGATAATAATGGGGGATGCTAAGGGGCTTTTATTCTCTTTAACTGTTTTCTTTCCATGCATCCTTCAAATAGGAAGTCAACTGTGTACTCACTGCCTCAAGGGCAATTACTTCTTTTCCAAAATGTGTAAACTTGGGCCAAGGAGATAGCTCAGTGGAATAAGTACTTGCCTAGCAAGAGCAAGGTCCTAAGTTCAATCCCTGGTACTAAAAAAAAAAAAAAAAAAAATGGTGTAACCTCTTTAGTGAATATAAATCATCTGCTAAATGGTCTGGTGTGAATATGACCCTCCAAAAGTATGTGTTTGAAATTCAATCTCTAATGTGGCCATGTTGGAATGTGGAGACTTACTATGTGTTTGGATCCCAGGGCTTCATACACACAAATTGTTCAGTGCTGATTATGAAAGGATTAAGGCTCACACTCCACCCCATCATCTTTCTTGCCCATAGGATGCTTGTGATGCAGCAAGAAGGCCCTCTGATGAGATTTAGTCTTGGACTTGCCAGTGTCCAGAGGGTTAGTCAAGTAAGTGTCTCTCCATTACATATTACACAGTCTTGCATTCTGTTACAGCAGCTCATACCAGGCCAAGACACCCAGGAAGCAAAAGGCAGGAAAAAAAAAAGTTTGATCTTAAGAATATCCTGTGCTGGAGGGATAGCGAGGGAGCGTGAAGGGATATTAGCACTTTTCTGCCAGATCCATGGCAAGTCTGGGACTGCTAAGAAGGCAACAGGGAGGGAGGAAAGGAGGGAGAGAAGGAAGGAGGGAGGAGTCTTGGGATCAGGAAGGACAGCCCCAGCCTTCTTCAACTGAGCTGGCTGGCATCAGGAGCATGGATGGAGGATCACATCCCAGAAGACCAAGTCAACCACACAAGATTCTTGTTGCCTTCGAGACCGCATGAATAGTAGGGAGAAGCTAACCGTGAAGGGACCCAGGGAGAAGTGTAGACCGCTTACAAGAAAATCATGATGCCGAAATAGGGACAGAAAGACCGGCCAAACTGGTAGTGCAGACAGCACCCTAGGGAGAAGAAAATGGACTTTTGGCAAAAGTCTGGGAACAAAGACCAAAGAACAAGGCTAGTGGTAAAAGAGAAATTCTTGCACGGTCTGAAGCATAATCTGTACAGAGAAGAGGGTGATGCTGGACATGTCCACTCTGGCCAGATCCCTATGAACAATTCAGAGCCACTGTAGAGAATCTGATTATGTGAGCCCAGAAGAGAGCTTCACTTTGTATTTAACCTCTTTTAGTTCAGATTTCTGAATTTTTCATTCAGCATATGGGCCTCATCTTTACCCTGGCTCTGACATGTGCAATCTGAGGGCCATGTCTGCCACCACCCTTACCCCCAACTGAGGGTTCCTTTCTTGCTTTGGTCTCTGATTTCACTATGCTTAAGTGATACTGATACCTCAAAATGGGAGAGCCCAAGAACCCCACATATATTGCAGCTCTGTCCACAGGTGGGGGCAAGGGACCTTTTTAAATTGTCAAGTTACTTAGAGGAAATGCCTTGGAGTATGAAGGTTTGAGTCTCCCTGCCTTCTCAGAAGCAGCCAGTGGAATTGCAGTCTGTGGCTAAAGAACCAAGCAGGTTCAGTAAGAGCAGCAATAACAGCGAGGTAGTTTGTAGACACAGTGGGGCGATCCATCTCCTTCTGGAGCTGGCACCCATGTGAAATCACTTCCGTCTGTGTGGACCCCAACATTTATCAAGCTGTTCCTGTGCGCTTCGTCTATGCATTGTACTACTTGGTCCTTACGTCAGCTCTGGAAATCTGTCTAATCATCCTAAGTTTATAAATGGCAAAAGCTGGAACATTAAAGAAACTAAATGACTCGCCAAATGCCATGCAGCTAGGAAGAGGTTGGCCTTCAGTCCAAAGCCATGTGTAGTGAAGTACAGACATGCTGCAGGTACCAGAGCCCAACAGCTCAGTGGAGCACACTGTGGAAGCCCTGGGCTTTCAATTCTGAATTGTAATGCCACTCCTCTTCAGAGAAAGGTAAAGCCAAAGTGCCCTGGCTCTGCACCGTGTTAAGACGTCTGGTCATAGAAGATGTTATTCCTAATGGGACACAGTGTTACTGGATCTTTGTGGCAACACCCCATATTTTCTCCAGTGCTTCTGGGGGAACAGCACAAGAGCTTGTTCTCCTGAGAGCTGCTGCACTGCATGAGAAAAAGACTCTTGAATTTACTGTTGCTAAAATATCAGTATTTTTAAGTGTATATTTCCCATGGGTATTACGAGAAAATGTGTCACTATAAATTTCTCACACCTGTGCCAGTGCTTTGAGAAGTGCCAGAGAGAAAGTTTCATGATCGCAACAATGGAGAAGGACCTCAGCCAGATGAGGTGTCACCTTGTCATCCTCACCCTAATTCATGAAAAGGGCGAATGATAATTAGTAGTTTGCCTCATGTCACTGCCACATGTCCAACACATGTGCACCTGAATAGGTAAGGATGCTGTTAATGGAAAAATGACACATGGGACATTTTTATTACAAAGTTATTACTTCCCAAATAATTCTGCAGATACCTTGTGATCACCAGACAAGTGAACCATATTTTTATTTTGTACCATATTGATATTTTACAGACTACAAGAGTTGCCAAAAATTATGTAAGGTGTTCCTTTTAGAGCAGTGGTTCTCAATCTTTCTAATGCTGTGACCCCGCAATACAGTTCCTCATGTTGCAGTGACCCCAAACCAAAAAATAATTTTGGTGGCTACTTCAAAATTGTAATTTTGCTACAGTTATGATTTGGAACGGCTTTAGGCGACCCCTGTGTTTTGGTCGTTCGACCCCTGCTGGGGTCGCGACCCACAGATTGACAACCGCTGTTTTAGAGTCAATTTTCTATGGCACCACAGTGTTTTCTTGACTAATTGGAGAAATTATCCAGAAATAACTGTCTGGATTACTTTTCTCTCATTGCTCAGACAAGTATCTGACACACAAAATTAAGGAAGGAAAGGTTTATTTAGCTCGTGCTTTGTGAAGATTTCAGTCAGTATTCTGCTGGCTCAAAGGCAGGGTGGCACATGGCAGAGGGCAGACGGCAACAGTTCATGGTGGCAGAAAACAGTCAAAGCACCAAGAGTAAAAAAGAATCCAAGATCAATCTTCTTTCCCTCCCTTATACTACAGGGAGGGTACTGGCACCAGAATGGGTGTGGCATTCACATCCATAATCCCAGGATTGGATCACGGATCAATTGCAAATCCTAGGAGCCTGCCCGAGAACTACATGAGGTTTTTGGGGGGGCATCTATACCCAAACCAGAACCGCAAACAAATATTAGTATATTAGTACATATAGCATAGACCTAGTTCCCACTTTCTGAAGTTCACATTCATTTCCCCCACTGCCTAGACATTTGTTATTAGCTGTTAAACATTTATTTACTTCCAGCCATCAAACTTTGGACTTCCTTGGCCTCCACCTTTCCATCTATCAAAAAAATATACTTGGGCTTAAGGTTATCCTTATATCTGCTCAAAATCTCCCAATTCTTGTGCCAAGGTATTTTACAGCAAGATAAAAAATATAGTGTTATTTTAACTTCTTCAGAACAAACATCTCAAAATTTTTTAACATTATTATTTTAAGCAACCAGGGAGATAGCTCAGTGGAATAAGTGCTTGCCTGGCAAACATAAAGTCCCGAGTTCAATCCCTGGTACTACAAAACAAAAAACAAAAACAAAAAAATCACTATTTTATAAATTCACAATCTTGACATTCCATTTGGGTTCATAATTTCAACTACTTATGCAAAATGTATTTTTAATTTCACTCTTAATGTATTGTCTTTATTTTGTAATTTACTGTTCTCATCTTAGGAAATATACAGAGAGGCTATTGATAGAGAATGGTCTGAAGTCCCATAGGCAATTAGGCAACCTATCCTGATAATCACTGTTATTAATTTTTGTTTCTACCATCCAAGTTCTGAAGAAGTTGGCTAAGTGACTTTGAGTGAGAGTTATGGTAACAAAGACAGACAATGATATGATTTGGATTAATGGAAACACAGATCTAGTAAGTTGCATAGTTCCTAAATATATATATATATATATATTACAGTCATGACCTTTGTATGAATTTGGTTAATCCAGAAAGCCACCTGTGCAGTCAGCACTATGGCTATCACGTCTTGAAGTGGGGAACAATTTCTTTTTATTTTATTTTTTAATTTAATTTAATTTTTTTTCTTGTTTCAGAACTTTGTTTATTTATTATTATGGCCGGCTCAGCCTGCCCTGAGGGTAGGGCTGGTGCAGCATGTGGTGCCGGGGATTGAACTGTGGTCCCTGCAGCCACGTGCAGGCGCTTTAGACCACTGAGCCATCCTGCTGGGCCCAACAATTTCTGAAAGGACAAGTGACAAGTGCCAAGCCACACAGATCCAAACCCAAGTGCTCCTTCTGTTCAATTCCCTGAGATGGCAACACAGGTGGATTAAACAGGACCTCTACTCTTAGCTTTTTGAGGAGGCTCCACACTGATTCTCATAGTGATTGCACCAGTCTACACTCCCACCCACAGTGGAGGCTTCCTTTTTCCTTACAGCCCCTCCAGCATTTGTTATTAGATAGAAGCTGGGTATTGCTTTAATTTGCATCTCTTGAGTGACCACTGATGTTGAACGTTTTTTCATGTATTTATTTCCTACATAATAGCTGCTTTACAGTTGTCAATTTAATACTTATAATGCGCATGGTCTCTCACCATGTCCATCCTTCCTTCCTTCCTTCCTTCCTTCCTTCCTTCCTTCCTTCCTTCCTTCCTTCCTTCCTTCCTCTTTCTTTTCTTTTCTTTCTTTCTTTCTTTCTCTTTCTTCCTTCCTTTCTTTCTTTCTTTCTTTCTTTCTTTCTTTCTTTCTTTCTTTCTTTCTTTCTTTCCTTTCTTTCTTTCTTTTTCTTTCTGCAGGACCATGGTTCAAACTCACAACCTAGCACTTGCCAGGCAGGCACTTGTGCCATGGAGTTATCTCCCCAGCCCCATCACCATGTCATTTAAAAGTGCAATGTTGTCACTGTTCATGAACTCAATACTTTTCATGATTCTGATCCCAAACCAATTTAGATGAGGGTCAAATTACATTCAACGGTTACGCTCAGTATTAATTTGCCTTATGAGAAATTTGATTTGTTTCTGATGTGATTCAGTTTGCAGCCAAATCATTCCCCCAATCAGCGTCTTCTCCATCACCTGACTTTCTTAGTACAGAGTGATGATGCCAGGATTTTCAAAGCATTCCATATAAATTTACCAAGATGTTTTCCATTTCCCACATGAAATACAAGTATTCAGGCAGTAATACTCACTCTAAATATACTAATTTAATTTTGGAACATGACATTGAAAACTGAAGGAGTGCTATTTCAGGCTATTTGTTTGAAATGCTGTTTTTACCTGTCAGGAACCAATTATAGAGGATTTCTTAAATGTGAACATGAAGAGTTTGTAAAAATATTATCACAATACATTATCAGGCTTTAGAGTGAAAAAAGTTTCTACTAGGTTCAGAATAAACTTTTTATGGATCTTTCTGACTACAACTATGCATTCCATCTACAATGTATCAAAACCAACTGACTGCCCAGTGTGGAGATTCCTCAAAAAGCTAGGATAGGAGGTCCCATTCAAGACAGCTATTCCCCTCTTGGGTATCTTTCCAGAACTTAAAACCTAATACCACAGCAATATATATGCACCTATGTTTATAGCAGCACAATTTGTCATAGCTAAATCTTGGCAGCAACCCAAATGCCCATCAAGTGAGGAATGAATAAAGATGATGTGGTACTTTTACACAATAGTGTATTATTCAGCTATAAAAGTGGATAAATTTTAGCCTTTTTCAGTAAATGGATGCAAGTAGAGACCATACTCTTTAAGTGAAATAAATAAAACCAACATGTGTAAACATTGTACTGTCTCCTTAGTGTGAGAACCTGAAAGAGAAAAAATCCAAAGGATACAACAAATACTGGGAAAAGGAAATGTACCTGTTCAAAAAGAACCAATCACTGATTGAGGAGGGCAGGAGAGGGAGGGGAAAAGAGATTTATCTATGTATGTAAGCAGGATGGTTTAGACAATTGTACTGTGTATTTCTGCTGGTCTATGGAAAGGAGCAGATAATACTTGTTTTGTCTCCTCTTTTCAATTCTTTTTTTCTTTCTCTTAATTTCTTATATATTTTCTTTTCCCAATTTTGCATCCATAACTGGTAATACGAACAATTAATTTGAATACACTATGCATTACAGTATATACTGTGAAATTCATTACTTTGTTAAGTGCATTTCTGTATCATTTGTAATTTTTGTTTTAATACTATTTTTTACCCTCTTAAAAAAACAAAAACAAAAACAAAAACAAAAAAAAAACTGATTGCCAAAGTATAATTTACACCGGACTTACATTGTGCAGCTGAAGGTTTTTAAGTTTCATTTTTCATAGGATTGTTGAGAGACAGATAACTTTCGCTTTTCATCAATGTTGCTGAACATAGTTTGCCTTACAAACTTAGGCAGAATAAATGATTTTCAGTGAAATCAACAATGAAGTAGCAGGTATGAATGTCACTTGACAAGTGCATTGAAGAAATAGAATTTTAAAAAGAATTTTATAAAATTTAATTTCTGACTGGATTAGCCTTTAGTGTACCCCATTTCACTAGGTCAGCCAAAAATAAATAAAATGTAAGAAGCCTCGAAACTTCATGAAGTCTCTTCTCTGGGTGATGTCACAGCCCTTGGACCTTTGGTGTGGCAAAGCATGGGTAGGGATATCTTCTCCAGCTAGTCTTTTATTGGTGCAACAGATGACCTCTTCCTAGAGCTTATGGCCTTGCAGCGGTTCTCAACCTGTGGGTCGCGACCCCGGCGGGGGTCGGACAACCAAAACATAGGGGTCGCCTAAAGCCATTCCAAATCATAACTGTAGCAAAATTAGAGTTTTGAAGTAGCCACCAAAATTATTTTTTGGTTTGGGGTCACCACAACATGAGGAACTGTATTACGGGGTCACGACATTAGAAAGGTTGAGAACCACTGTATTAGAGCAAGGCTGCTACAACATGGCTAGTCTCTGGACACAAGTTACTGCCATTCCTCCTCTCAGGATTTTGTGCACTACACAGGAGTGTCATCTGGAAGCAGAAAGCAATCTTCTCTCATCTTAAAGCCTAAACCTGTGTGTGTGTGTGTGTGTGTGTGTGTGTGTGTGTGTGTGTCCATGCGTGCATTTTTCCTGGCCCTTGCTACCAGCTCTGAAATCTGGAGTAACTGTCTCCCTTCATGTTTCCTCGTGATACTTCCTATATTGAAAAATCCACTTTAAAATACTTGAGATAGATTTGAGGCAATAAAACTCACAGAGTTTTCTAAAGTATCTCTTCTTTCTGTCCTGCCACGGGCCTTTCCTGAAGCATGAGTATAAAGCTTGCTACCTACTAGAAGCAAAGATGAGTTGGACATAGTTCATTACCTCTAAATAGTACCCAGGGATAACTGTTTCTTAGAAGTAGTGGAGGGATTCCTAATCTTACACTCATCAGCGTTTCATCTTCTCTAAAATACTTTTCAGCTGGGTGCACACCTGTAATCCCAGCAGTTAAGAGGCTGAAGCAAAAGGATCACATGTTTCAGAATACTTTGGACTACACCATGAGTCCAACACCAGCCTGAACTACATAGTAAGACCTTGTCCCCGACCCCCCTCCCCAAAGTAAATAAAACCAAAGGGCCAGCCAAATATCTCAGCAGATTAAAGTACCTGCTTTAGCAGAGTATAGAGGCCAGGGTTGGATCCCCAGCAGCATGCTGGCCCTGCTCCCAGGGTGTGCTGAGACTGGGTGTGGTGGCACTCACCTATAATTCCAACTTTTGGGAGGCTGAACACAAGTGGATCACTATGAGTCCAATCTGCATAGTGAGACCCTACAGACCCTGTAGACCCTGTTGTAAACAGAGAAAAAAAAAAGCAAACAAACTTTGTAGAGATATGAAATCGAGCAGGCAGAATTACATCCATCCTACCCTTCCCTGCCCAACGATGTTCATATCCTAATTCCTAGAATCTATGAACATGGTGGTTACTTATCAGCTGACTTTAAAACTGAGAGATCAGCATGGATTGTCCAGATGGCTCATGTGAATAAAGGGTTCTTACAAAGTGGAAGACGTGGGGGAGACTCAGGAAGCAGGTGATGGGGGTGAGGAACATAGGCAGAACTTGCTTTGTGGATAGGGGGAGTGGGCCACAAGCCACATAATGTGAGCAGATTTTCAAAGTAAGAAGGGCAAGGATTCTGCCTTGGGGGAGCAATGCAGCCCAGCCAGTTTCTTTAGCCCAGTCTTGGCTATTCAATTGTGGAATATAATGAAGTCCAAATATAAGTTGTACTTTGGAAATCAGCTGATTTTGACACATTATCAGGGCAATCCTAGCTGGGTCTTGATTTTTCAGACCAGCAAGACCTTTGGGCTTCCTGAACTATAGAGGTTATACAACAAATCTTATTTTGAGCCAATGGGTTTGTGGTAATCTGTTACAGCAGTAATGACAGTTGACTATAGGAGACCCTGTGGAACCACTACAACAGAGAGGTCTGGATACTAGCTATAACCAGTGGATGCCCCAGTAGCATTGAACACATTCAAAGCCTAGATATGACTTGTCAATGCCATTTTCTAATGAAAGGCAACATGTTTGCTTAGAAACATGTATGACATACTTCAAGAAAGTATGACAATCCATGGCTGTGACAGGGAAAATGCTAGATGAGCTTGAGATATCTTGAAGTAATGAAGTATTTTTTTTAAAGGGGTAGGGATCTGCCAAAGGTCACATGAGCTAACGAAAGATCTCTTAACAGGCAAAGAAATTATAACAGAAGCAATACAATAAGGATGGTGTTGGATTCTAAAGAATAAAATGTGATGTTGAATGAGTAAAAAAAAAAAAAAAAACAAGTATCTTCACATCTATACTTACAATGAAGTAAAAGTGTAACCTAGCCTAAACTTAGACTCAGCCTTTGCACCTGACTTCTGGTTGTTAACTTCTATGCCTTGGAATATCCTTTAC
Source organism: Myocastor coypus (assembly GCA_004027025.1). Classification (NCBI taxonomy): domain Eukaryota; kingdom Metazoa; phylum Chordata; class Mammalia; order Rodentia; family Myocastoridae; genus Myocastor; species Myocastor coypus. Next base: position 31,931 of record PVJA010001859.1, read on the forward strand.
TTGGAAGTGATCTTCAGCCATGCTAAATAGTCCATGATAACAATGTGATTTACATGAGGTGTCTTGGGTGTTGATTATGTTTATACTTTGAACTCACCATGTGGCTGGTCATCCACTTGTGTGGAACCTAGTCCCAGTAAGACCTAGACACATGTTCTGGAAAGCTGCTTTACTTGCCAGTAGAATAAGTCCCTTACGAACACTCAAGTTGTAAACTTTCACAGATGTGCTATATAAGACTCATTTTGTCAAATTACAAATCTAACTTATGAATATTCTCCCAGAATGAGCTCATTGGTAAGTCAGGGACTTACTGTAGTGTGTGTGTGTGTGTGTGTGTGTGTGTGTGTGTAGCTGGGAGAAACACACAACCTTAGTGGGAGATGATAAGAAAGCACCATCAAGATAGAAATATTACAGGCAGTCAGAAAGGGCCAGACCCTCAAGGAGACAAGATGGAAGACAAGGTGACTTTACAGCTTTGTAAGAGACAGACACTTCCAGCTGTGGGCCAGACCTCAAGACCAAAGAAGAAATAAATGTAGCTACATACTTCCCTAGGAACGTACATCAGGAATTGATATTCTAGTAGGTATCGATCACCTTAAAGAGCCTGAATGAGTCAGTAACCCAACCCCCAACAGGAAGAGACCCTGTTCCGTATTCATGCTGCTTGCTACATGACTCACTTCCCCACTCGGTATTGGCTTTAATCAATTTTACCTGAGCAATGGTGCTTGTAACCTCATTGGTTGACCATAGTTTTGTCCTCATGCCCACATAGGCGAGCTTCAATGGTTTTCACCTGACTCGCCTTACCACATGGTTTTACTCTATAAAAGTCCCTAGAAGAGACAGCTTCCTGGGGACCACTGACTTGGGACCCCGCTCCTGTCCTCCCACAGGAGTTTTCTTTTCCCTAATAAGTATGTTCTGCTCATAACCTCCATCTGTTCCCAAAATTCATCCTTTGGTTTTAGAGAACACGAACTTGTCCCAGGTTCTTTTCAGGTTGGGAATTTCAGGTTTTCCTACATCATTTGGAGCTTCCCTGTATCATTTAGAGGTCATCCACCAGTTTGTACACTGCATTATCTTGGCTTGCACCCCTGCACTATCCCTTGGCTGGTTTAATCAGTATCCCTCAGTTGTAATAAGCCATAATTTTACATGTAATAGCTTTGTAAGGTTCTTTGAGTCCTTCCAAGGAAGTGCTGAACTGGAGGTTGGTCTTAGTGAACCCAGTTTGCAGTTGGTGTCAAAAGGGAGACACCAACCTGATGAGTCCTGATCATTTTTTTTTTTTTTTCTTGTTTCAGAACTTTTGTTTGTTTGTTTATTTTTATGGCCGGTTCAGCCTGCCCTGAGGGCAGGGATGGCTCAGCATGTGGTGCTGGGGATCGAACTGCGGTCCCTGCAGCCGCCTAAACTTTCATAAGCAGGCGCTTTAGACCACTGAGCCATCCTGCCAGGCCCATGATTCCTGATCTTTGCATCAGTACAAATGACTGTATGAATGGTGGAATGAATTCAAGGACTTCCCTTACAGAAGAATTCTAAATAAAATATAACAGAATGAGGAAAATACAAAATCATTCGTGTGTTAAAATTCCGCATTGTGAGCTGGATGTGGTGGCGCACGCCTGTAATCCCAGCACTCGGGAGGCTGAGGCAGGAGGATCGGTGTGAGTTCGAGACCAGCCTGGGCTACAAAAGTGAGCTCAAGGCTAGCCTGAACTGCATAGCGAGACCCTGCCTCAAAAAAAAAAAAAAAAAAAAAAAAAAAAATTCCGCATTGTGTCTCACTAATATATGATTGTATTACTAAAAATGTAAAAACCAAAAAGAAAAAACCACAGTAATATGTGGTGCAGGCAAGATCCTCATATAGAAGAACATGGAGAAATAAACTATTTGATATTCTTAAAGTCTCCTCCCATATGCACCAATTATTGATATAATTTTATCCTAAATCCATAAACTGATACTCTCCCTTTAAAAGATGGAGTTAATTTTCCTTTGGAATTATAAACTCAGGCCTAATGAACAATGAAAAAGGATAAACAGCAACTTTTTTTTTTTAATGTATTTGGTACAGGGTCTTAATATGCAGCTTGGATCCTACTGTCTCAATCTCCCCAGCGCAGTGCGGGAATCACAAGGGTGCGGTACCATGCCTTGTTTCAGTGGCCAGCTCAGCACACCTGGAGCAGAGCCAGCACAGCATGTGGTACTGGGAATGCAATTCCAGTCTGTGCACTTGCCTAAGCAGGCACTTGGACTACTGGGCTATCTCACTAGTACTGATAAATAGTAACTTAGTAGTGGAAAAATCTTGCTGATGCTGCTCTTGCCAAAGTTCAAAGTTAACACTAACAATAAATCACATTGTTATAGTATACCTGCCCCCTTATGATGAAGAACACTTAAGTTTTCTGACAGTCTTCCCCTAAATGCACTCCACCAGCCATAACATAAAAAGCACCAATATTCTATAAAACACTTCATCAAATTTTTCATCAAATGTTAAGAACATAAAGAAGGAAATAAGGAACAGTGACTCTGTGCAGTGTGGTGTCCTGAGCTAGATTCTGGGACAGAAAGGACAACGGTAGGAAAATTGGAATAATCTGAATACACTCTACTTTTGCTGAAAATACTATGTCATAGGCCAGTCACATAGCTCAGCGGATTGGGCATGGTGGCACACACCGGTAATCCCAGCGCTTGGAAGGCTGAAAACAGGAAGGATAACAAATCCAATCTGTGTAATGAGACCCTGTACTAAATAAAAAAAGAAAAAAAATACTATGCCAATGTCAGCTTAATTTTCTAAGCACATCGAAGGTATTACTACCAGGGGAAATTGGGTTAAAGGATAAATGAATGCTTATAGTACTGTCTTCACAACTTTTCTACATATCTAAAAGCATAAGATTATCTTTTCAAGACTAAATGAAGGTGAGGAGGAAACAGCAGCTAAAATCGTCTTATGCTGTTGGCTGAAAGGTAAAAACAATGTAGTGTAGTTACTTTGAAAACATTTGGTGGTTTCTTCAAAAGATAAACACACATTTCCCAGTCATTTCATCTAAGGTATTTACTGCAGGGAAATGAAATTATGTTTTGTAGGATGTATACAGAGGTCTTCACAATGCTATTAGTTATAGCCTGAAGTAGGAATAATCCACTAATAATATATTGGTATAACTTATGATGTACCCTTTCAATACCACAGTATAGTAAAAATTCATCCAAAAAGAAACGAAACATGGATGAATCTCTAATAATTGTGCCTAATGAAAACAGACTTTTCCTTTCTATAAATCTCTAGAAAGCATAAACAAACCTGCAATGACAGAACAGTGGGCAAGACAGGGAGAGGTTGGAGAAATTCACAAAGACTAACAGGAAACTCTTGAAGTAATGGCTATGTTCAGTTTTTGAAGTGTGATTATTTCACATGCATATGCATATGGTGAAACGCAGAGAACTGTGCCATTCTAAGATGCAGCTTTATTCTGTACAAGCCTCATAAGCTGTTTAAACCACACCAAGGAAAGATGTATTATTTCAACTGAAATATAATTTACATATACAAGAATATAGTTATCCCCTTTATGTCAAAATCCACTTTATTGGCTTACATTTATAAATACACAGTAAAGTACATAGAACATTACATAGATAGGAAAGGCTAGTTTTAAAAACTTTCAGCTTAGTATATGATGCATCAGTCAGTATATGTGCACTGTAAAATCCGTCTTAGTTTGCTATTTATTGTACATGTGCTAAAATCTATCCCTCACAGAAATGGCTCAACAGTTTACTTAGCAGTGCCTAATGATCCTGCTTTTAAAGGCAGACAAAATTTACACTATGGTTTTCTTTACACACAGCTACTCAGATACACATATCCTGCCTTCAAAATTGTATAAAATATAATTACTATCATGATAAAAAAATTACATAGAATTGTCTCTCATGAGAGAATTCATGAACACTGTTAAATATAGTTGTTAAGATGATTTGATGATCTTTGTTTATTGTGAGCTGGGAAAATTCTTCTGTATTCAAAAAAAAATTTTATAGAATAAAAAATTTTTAAAAATTAAAAAAATAAAGCTAACTTGTTAAAAAAAAAGAAACAAAAAAAGAAAAAAAAGGCCTATTTCAGAAAAAGGTGGCCAACCACAAGAATACCATTTTGACTGTGATTAATGTTTCAAAATTGAAGTCTAAGATACATGACTGAAATACAGCCAAAAGAAAGAAAAAGACAGTGGTACTCCCTTAGAACTGTGGCTCAATGCGAGGATGGCATTTTAGATGTTTCTGTATAAATAATAGATTACAGAATGGATGCTTACAATTGTTGAGCTCACAAATGCATTTCCTAGTTCTTGACAATGCAAAGGGAAAAAAATAGTCTAGTAACCACAAAGGGCAAGACAGATGAACTAATCACAAGCAAGTATTTAATGGTTGCATGCAAAAAACAATTACATATTTTAAAATATCTCATTCATACCAGATAGTGAAGAGATTTGTTTGATAAACAATTTCCACATTCTTTTCCATATCGGTACTAATTAAAACAAATTACTTTCAACAAATCATCCTGTCATAGATGTTTTCTTCGGTGTATTGGTAACAGTAAAAATAAAGCAATAATGCCATGTGTGAAAACATCATTGTTGCCAGCCACTGTGCTAAATGAGCTACGTAACTGCTAATCCTGAAAAGCAAGATGTCTTAGGCAGACATTTCTTACATATAGGAAGCCCATAGTCACACACACATATTTCCACAATCTACTCTCCAGGCACAATCTACTCTCCAGGAACACCTCATCATAAGCTCCTTTTATCACCATGTTATGGGCACTTTCCTGCCTTCATCAACACCTCATATGAATCAAATATGTTTCCCAGGAGCAACACTAGACTCTGGGGAATCTAAAGCAAGTATGACAGTCTTTACTCTTAAGGAACTTAACTCTGTTAAGAGTAGGCAAATTAACAATTCTGCAAATGGAGCTGAGAGGGAAATGAGACCACCAAACTCGGAGCAAAGGCAAGACGGGCAATAGGCAGGATGGCCACTGTGAAGCCTAAATTCAATCTAAACATTAAGAATTAGGAGAACCTGGTAGGTGGTACTGAGCTAACCTCTAGCACATTCAAGGCCAGCCTGGGCCACTTTACAGGATGTACATGTATCTCAGTGTGGGTATATGAGAATGTAATTGAAATGGAAAGGAGACAAAGCTTCCTCAGATAATTAAATTCACAATTACCAAGAAGCCAATTCCTTTACACTGCCACTTAGCCTCCACCTCAACCCAACACAAACATCTTGACAACATTGTATGATGGAGCTCCTGACTGCAGCAGTTTACCATCTACCTCAGGAAGTCTATGCACTGGCCATACCTAAATTCAGACTTGCGATGGCTGCACTCAAGGCAGTCCATAGCTTGTTCTTTCTACAGACATGTCTTTCCAGACACCAGAGACTGCTTCTCAGTGTTACCAACACTTGGCCTAGGTATATCTTCTGAACTTAAGGTACCACCTATTCAGTACCAGGGCAGGGGAGACAGTTCAGTGGTACAAGTGCCTACCTGGCAAGTACAAGTCCTGAGTTTGATCTCCAGTTCCTCTAAACAAACAACAATAAACTAAAATATTCTATACACCGAGTTAATGCTCATTACCACCTAAGTCATCCATATCTCCAGTTACACTAGTGAAGAAATAATAATCATAATGATGCAAACTGGTGACACCATACCTAGTGTGGGAGCCACCACACTTGGACCTGAACCACACTCCATTTAGTCCCCTGAGCTATTTTTGCTGACCCTAAATATTTAACTTATCAGGAAAAGGCCACATTGACTTCAGAATTTCCACAGCAGTGGTGATTGGCAGGCCACAGTAAAGCATTGAAGCATGCTTCTTTTAGTGTGCTCTGGGCACTATGGACAGGTGGTGTAAAATGGAGATGGACAATCATCACTCTACACAAGTTCTATGGCAGCACGTCTAGGGTGGGATAAACATTTTCACATGGGAGTCCTTGACTTCAACAATAATGAAATGAAGTATAAGAATGAAAATTTTAAAAGTATGGTTACCAAGTATTTGTTTCTATACGAAATAACACACAAAGACTCTAATACCCAAGAATCCACTAAAGATGGAAATTCACAAGCCCTATTTGTAAGTGAAATCCACAATACAGTTCCAAATGATGAAGCCATAAAGTACTGAGCTTACTGTTACATAAAATCAAACATAAAAGAGTGGGAATTACAAAATATGAAGTGCACAGTGTAAATAAATCTCAACAACAGAGCATAGAAACTGACTTCTCACAGATCATCCTAGCTTTTTAAGAGCACAGTCATCTTTCTTACGCTATATGTGATGGGCACCATCTTACCTGTATCTTACTAGCTGGGTTAGGAAATTATTATTGGCCCATTTGTAAGAAAAGGACACAGAGATAGAGGAATCTTATACCTCAAGTTAACTTGATCTATTAGTCAGGACCTGAGATACTGTGACATCATTAAAATGGGATTTTTGTCTTCAAATCCTTTGAAGCCATTCAGATATGGCAGGTGTCTCCCTCTTGCCCCTCCTGCCACATGTTATTAGTAAACTGTGCCAAGGTTACTTTTGAAACTTGTTTTGGTCTCAAGAGTTGCTGGGAGTCTTAAGGAATTGAAAATCATTATGGAGAGGTTCAGTGTAAGATACTCTTTTTTTTTTTGGCACAGGGAATCAAACTTGTGACCTCGTGCTTGCCAGGCAGGTACTGTGTGGCTGAGCTACATCCCCAACCTCAAATACTCTATTTTGATTCAGAGACTTTCACATGCATGCAGTTTACCTGGGAGATCTTATAATTGCAATTTCTGATTCATTAGGTCCTGATCTTATAGATGGGCATCGTTTCAATAAATGAAGTCCTAAATCACTGACTTCAAAGAAGCCTCTGCAGAGTTGAACTAGATGATAAAACTAACTGAGGTAGCTATTAATGAAATACTATGATGCACATTTTCTTTAGAAATCTGGTAGGTAAGACATTTTGAGGAGAGGGATTGGCAAATAAGGATTGGCACAAGGTTCCAACATCCCTTGAGTTTGTGACTGTAGTGAGTTGAAAATGTTCAATCACCATCTTTAATAAGTACAAAATCCAAACGTGCATATTCCCATCTGGTGCATATTGTTATCTGTAGTTATGTCTCTTCCTGTGCACATCACCTCTGAAACAATGTCTACTGCTTTAACTATGAAAGGCAAAAAGATTAAACACTGTCAGGCTTGACTTTTGGGTACTCCTTTTCTAAAAATTGCACCTCAAATTAGGTTGAACTGCTTGAATCATCCCATTAAAGTCTTTGACTAAGAAGTACTTGTAGATACTTCAATCTAATTCTTTCTGAACTACCTTTCCTTGTTATACTTCAAAGAACACAGGCTGTTTTATCTACATTGTTACTGTATACCCAGTCCCAGGCATGCTTTTTGAGACATATCAGATACTTATCAAGTACTAAAGAACGAAGACTCAAGACCAAACCAAAAAACCTCTGTAACGTCTATTTTGGCATACAGAGTAGAAATGTGGTTTCAATTGGTATCAGTGCATGCTCTGATAGTCCCATTGAGTTTGGAATAGATTTACTGTGTATATTGTGCTTGGTGGCAGAAAAAATATCAACCATGTTTAACAAAATCTTAGGCATGTCTTTAACATTTACTGATTTTAAGAGGCTTGAATATCAGTGTTCTGCCTGTCATTCACTGGCTTAAACTATTCTCTCTCATTTCTATATC
>PVJA010001859.1:39889-80207 GCA_004027025.1 Myocastor coypus
CAGGAAGATTGGTGTGAGTTCAACACTAGCCTGGGCTACAAAAATCAGCTCAAGGCCAGCCTGAACCGCACAGCGAGACCCTGTCTCAAAAAGGAAAAAAAAAAAGAAAAAAAAAAAAAAAAAAAAAAAAAAAAAAAAAAAAAAAAAAAAAAAAAAAAAAAAAAAAAAAAAAAAAAAAAAAAAAAAAAAAAAAAAAAAAAAAAAAAAAAAAAAAAAAAAAAAAAAAAAAGAATTTCCCTATTAAATTATTTATTTTAAAAGGTTTAGTTAACATCAGAGAGGTGGGACAGATTTTACAGATTCTTTGAAGTGCATCAGAATCCATTGCTGAACTGGCCGTAAACATACTCAAGTATTTATTGCCTAACGCTTATGGTAGTAATCAGTGAAAACATAAAATGTCCATCAAAGAACCTAAACTTTATTATATAGCATGGCCATGAAAAATTAAAATGGTAACATACAGTGTACTTTATATGTCAAGGAATTTTTCAGTGAGGGCTTGGGATTAAAATCTTCTTATAAACAATTTACTGCCTTGTTTTACCAAAAACAAGACATAACTAGAGATCAATTGTGAACCTATCTTTGAGTAACCAACAGATGAAAAACAGTGAGGTATAGTCTTCTGCATGACACCAGCATTGCCATGGTAAAGGCTAGTTATTAATTACAGGGAAAGCTTATTTTCTGGGTCGTCTTATTTCCCAGCAAACACAGTAACACTAACTAACCTCCCATAATGGATAGGCAAACATTAGGTCAAACAGTAATAATTGTTGTGCAAGAATTCATCCCAACAAGTCAGGGAGAATGTAGATTATTAAATCCTATCTCTAGTACAGGGATACTCTAAGAAAAAATCCTTTATGGTTTCCATAGAATCAATGAATATTATGTCACTATGTTTCTGCTTTTCTCTAATTTTGTGTTAAAAAGTATTAAGGACAGGTATCAAAGTGTTAATAGTAGAGAGTGTACCACTGATGAGCTGGTTAGAGTTTGGAAAGGAAATTTACTATACTTTGCATGTCAGTTTCTTTATAAGCCTATGTCCTAAGTAAACCATGTCAACAATCCCCCTAACACATCATGTATGGTGCAACAGCAGCATATGAATTTGAGTCCACTGAACCAGTGTGACATTAATTAGTAGGCAAAGCATCGGTAGGGCTAGGCATTTTAAAAGATTCTAATGCAACTCTCAAATTAATCAAAGTTAATCAACACTTTTCAAAAATTAAAATTAACTTACCTCTAATCTTGATTTATCTTGGCTTTATTACTTCAACAGTAGACTTGCTCAACTTCAAGGTTTATACTCACACATTAAAATATTCACCCTTGGGGCCAGGGAGATAGCTCAGGGGCATAAGTGCCTGCCTGGCAAGTGCAAGGTCCTGAATTTGATCCCCAGTTCCACAAAAATCAATCGATCAATCAATTAATCAATAAAATATTCACTCATTTCAGCTGGCAATATTAAAAATATACTGCCTTATTAACTTTATTTAGTGGCTTTGCCATTGTGATATCCACAACAATAGAAGCGCAGAACTGAGCCTTAACTAAAGTTCCTCATGTAACTGGTAGAAAATCAGATAATGAACCTAGAAGAGTATACAAATGAAGCCAATACATTTATGTTTTCAGATGTCTGACCTCAGACTGAGTCCAGTATGCGTGGGTTTGTAATGCAAAGGCTTGATTACCTGAGGTGCTCAAGCAGTGCTCGAGTTTCTTCACTGCAGTGCTGCCCAGTGACAGTCTAAGCTATACATTTTTGTTTTATCTGGTATCACAGCACCACTCACCATTGGATTAGCGTATTAAAAAGTTGTTTTCAAAAACACAATTGTGAATACAGCTAAATAACAGAATTGTGATATTCTGTTCAGTATAGATTGCACTGGTTCTACTTCTAGGAATGCATCTTTCCAACTAATCATATAAACCCAACAGCCAAGAAACATTAGTAATTATAATCTGTACTTTACTAAACACTTTGTGTTTAATGTGTTATAAAGAAGTTACAAGGAAATCCTAAAAAATTTAATACAAAAATATTACAAGTTAGGACAATTAAGCATTGAGATATGACAGTTAAGAAGCATGCAGAAAATGAGCATAGGGTTAACATTTCTTTGTTGACAGAGACCTTTGGCACAGCAGAGAAAAGCACCACAAAAGCACCGTCCACAAGGGCTTTTCCGTCACTGTATTTGTCAAATGAGTATATTGGAAAAACAGTAAACTTTAGACTAAATGGCTGTGTATTATTATAATAGATAAGAAATCTAATTCGTGGTAAAGTATAGAACTATTAAATTAAAAACAGTCCCTTCGATAACTGCTCAAATTAATTTCAGTCAAGCTTATATGGATTTAAGTGTTTAGTAGTACACCACCTTGGAAAAGCATAAAATACAGATTATTAACAATCTAAGTCATGCAACAGAAGTTAACCCTTTGAAAATGAACAGCTGTTTTAGCAGCTGTACTGGCTTGTTTCTAACAGAATATGGTAAAGATATGCCTGTATTTATTTGTTTCTGCTTAAGAAAGGTAGATGTGGAAAAGATAAACTTAAAAAACAAAAAAGAGTGAAAACTATACTGAATGATTCTTCTTAAAAAATGTTGCAATACTAAAGCAATTGGGATTAAATCTGAAAGGTATCTCATGTTTTCTCATGGGTTACTAGGTCTGCAGTGACAAAAACAACTAGTTAAGGACAAAAATAATTAAATTATAATTGGTATACACGAAGGGGGGACAATGTCAGTAAGGAGGTTGACCCTCCACCCTAAGTATCTCCAACATATTCATTATTCTGTGCTCAATTGCATGCTAAGCAATCAAATGGACTAAGTCTTTTATTCTGTGAGCTAGTATCTTTTAAATATTGTTTTAAATAACTCAAAGTAATTGCTATCTCTTATGTTGATTAGATACTTTATTATTCTTTTTAAAAATAGAAAATAATTCCTTTAAAAAAATCTCTTTTTTTGCAAGAAGTAATAAAAATATCAAAATTTGTAATTTTATCTATGGGCTTAAGGTACATATCTTGGTAAACAATGTTTATGAAAAACAATGGTCTGGGTTCTGATGGTAGCTATTATTATAATTGGTAAAACCAGTAAGGGAGAGAATGACATGTTATATGAAAACTAACTCAGAACAAAAAGGTGTATTCTAAAGAATATCAGAGAAATAAAAGCATTAGAATGTAAACAAGAAATTGTAAACAATACCATCCCTCTCTCTTGACTAGTAAATAGTATATACAAACTACATAGATATAAAGGTTTTATATATGTACACAGCAAACATAATATCAAAATATATTTTATTCTGGACCTCTTTCAGATCTGATTCAAATTACAGTTGTCAAAGCAATACAATGCAAAGGGAAACTGAAACAACAAAAAATGTGCCTAGAAAGGATAAAAAGTTATTAGGGACAAATCATTGTGATGTGAAACCAAAATACATCATAAGTGTAATTAACATGGTCCAGGACAGCATAGAACATCTATATCAGTCTTCCTTACACAATAATCATGAAAACTGAACAATAAAGTTCTTTAACATGTACAAAAAACTGTCATGGGCTGGTTTACACTTTTACAACAGTTTTAAAGTTAACTGGATAACTAAAGAAATGATGCAGACATTTTAATCCAGTGCTATAGGTAGGCTCACAGAATTAGACCCAAAGGATTTGTAAAAATCAAAATGAAAACATAGCTACAATGTCAAAGTCAAGAAAGGTTATTTCTGTATTCAAGGATTACAGAGCTACAAAATGCAGTCTGTATGTTTTTATTTGTAATGACATGGATAAGTACATCAGACTAGATTTAACATGCAGAACGTTTTCTTGAACTTATCCAGAATTTCCAAAGAAAACATCATGAACGGCTGGCTTACTAGAAAAAAAAAAAAAAAAAAAAAAAAAAGTATGTCATAGTTATTCACCCTGCTTCAACTGTCAACAGAAAGGCAGAAATAAAGAATGCTATCAATACCTCAGAGCTACTGAAATAAGACATCAAATTTCTAAATCAGTATATTAAAAAAGTGAAAACTTCTTTTTCCACTCCTACATTTAACTAGAATCATGTTTTCAAAAACTTGATATTAAATGTGACACTTCAGAGCTACTACTGGAAGGAGCAATTCATAATTTCCCTACTCTCCTTCCATCCCTGCTGGTTCAAACAAAACAAAACAAAACAAAAAACCAGACAAACAAAAACAACAACCAGGGTCTCTTCTGGGTTTGCTGCTATTCCCCAAAATGTTGGCATTTGCTGCCATGCCACAATGTTGGTCCACTGAAACAGGATTTCTGCGGAAACCATCAACAGTAATTCAGCATATGCAAGTATCGTCTTTAGCATCTGAGAATAAACACAGGTTCTATAGAAATGTACAATGTGTTTAAGAAAATGAAAATTGTTGTAAAAGAATAAACACTGCATTTGAGATTTATTTTTCTACTTAGTAAACCTTGTCATTTTTGCTTGCTGCAGTATGTTCATTTTTGATTCCTTTAAATAGCAAAAATGCACAGTCCTCATTAGGCCTCTACTCATTTATAGTTTACATTACTCTTAACAAAATCACTCTACATAAACAGATAGCTCCTTAAAAATAGTACTCTCTCATTAAATCTAATTTGACAAAAAGAAGTGTAAGGAAAAAAGGAGTGCTTTATAAGTTAAGTGAAAAAGTACAAATCTTTGGCCTTTCTCTTGACATTTTTATATGTCAAAAAGCAAAAAACCTTCATGTAATTCAATCTAGTGATTACTTTTTGCACCATAATTTGTTTTTTACACCACAAAAGGAGGCACTTTCAGTATCTGTAAAAGTTGTTTAATCCTAAAACATACTTACCTAGAGAATAATTAAAACAGAATTTGATACACTCTAAGACCTATTAGAAAATTACCAGTTACCACTTCTAAAGCCACTTGAAAATCATTGATATTACCTGATTCATTAGGGGACTGGAATAAAAGTAAAGAATTTCCTACATGGAGAAAAAATAATCCTTTATGACATTTAAGAGTGGCAGCTGCTCTTCTTTATTTTATCTTAATCAAGGAGTCTTCATTTTCCTTCCTGTTTTTCCTATGAATTTCTTACAGTAGTGTTATAAGATGATGGTCTATAATGAACACCACAGAAAACTACTGGGTTCAACTTGACCTTCAAAAGTATGTTGTTAGGCAAAAAATAGGAAAAATGAGTAAGAACCCCAAATATAGAACTTTACAAACTTCGGCACTTGCAAACATTACTGCTCAAATTAGAGACGATCTTATTTTTTTCTACTGGAGCAGCATCGTGGCACATCAGCAGGCAATGATGATGTTGAGAACAGCAGCAAAAGCAAACACTTGTACGTTCATGAAGAACCCGAGCCTACAAAACGGATACCTTTCAGAAAACTTCATACTTAAAAGACCCAAGACTCAGGATAATAAAGCTCTGCATTTATAATCTTTTATATGTGCTATTGTGACTATTATGCTAAAGTAAAATAGCTAAAGAATTTAAAAAACCAGGAAAGATGACATTATAAAAATGTAGCTGTCTATTTTGGCAGCTATATTGCAGAATTTCTAACTATCTTTTAATCAGCTGGGGAAAAAGTCAACAACTGTATGCAAATGGATAAACTGTCCATATCAAAATACAAAAGTACTACCAGTAATCACCTCTTTCAGATTTAAGTTCAGTGCAATTGACAAATGCATCGCTAAAGGAAAATGCAGCTTAAACATACTCAAAACATTTGTGTCTATTCCTGGGAGCACATTTAAAAATTATTGCACAGATTTTTAAATTTTTATTTATTTTTTAAACAATAGAGGTCAACCATAGATGTGGACCTCTAGCAAGAAAAGCAGGATTTCAAGTGCCAGATACTCAGCATATTAGGTTTCCTACATAAGTCACAGGGTAATAAGTTCTAAATATCTCTAATGTGATCCAAAACCTTATAAACAGCTGGCACAAAACCATCATGAATGACTCTCTCTCTCTGGATGTAAATTTTAAAAAATATTATTACAGTATCATAGTCCCCACTAACAATATCTGGGGTACATATAACAATGTATTGTGAAATTAAGTGTATTTATTCTCTTACCAATAGCAAATGCTACCTACCTTAGTAAAACCAAGACTTGCTTCAATCAATGCTGTTTTGTAAAAAGCAAAACAACAAATGCTGCAAATCAAAGCTGCATTACTTGGGTTAAATCAGTTTCTACTTAGGACTCAGACTAAAATTTTAGCAGTAAAGGCCTCAAAAGTAATTAGTGACAGGAATAGTGTTTTTAATTTGCTAATAAGCTTTATAACAAGCAACTGTTTAATTAAAAATTTGAAGGTTTAAATTTGACAACTTTTTTCTTCAAACTTGACACTCCTGGGTTATTTTAATCATGACAAACCCTGTTAATACACATACACATAGCCTCATGCTAACATTTATCTGTATACTTTAGCTGCAGGAGCACGAGGAGATTTGATATTTCTTTAAGAAAATACTTGATATAAACAGAGTAAAAGACATGATATAGTAGTGATTACTGGAAAAAAAATAGCAGCTTAAATCTATCTATACTTGAAAAAATGTAGTCACAAGTACCACAAATGCAGATTCAGAGCAGCAGGGAGATTAGTGCAATTATCCTTTTAAAAAATTCAGAATCACTATTTAAAAACACCTTGAAGCAAGTCTTTTTATTTTAAAGATTGTTTTTCAAACTAAGGTAGCAAACATTTTGCCATGTAATGGCAGTGTTATATGCCGTTATCTTGCTTTGTATAAAGAAAAATAACATGAGAGATTTTCAATACTGGAGTTTGGTTACATTACACAGTGAAGCTTCTATACAGAATGATGGACACCTTGAGAAGCTAATCCTTATCCAGAAACATTTTAATCTCTTAGAAAACAAAGCAAAACAAACAAAAAACCCCAAACTACTTTGCTCCTTTTCACAATAGTGCACATTTTAACCATAATTTAGTTATGGCTACAAAACATCAGAAGATTTTTTAAATGTATCTTCTCTATGGTATTTAAAAAAAAAATTTGTGCCCTCTAGTCTTTAATTGGCAGAAATGTCCCCCAAAAGAAGCTACTGTATTTAAGCCACATCACGAAAAGAAAACAAACAAAAAACCACAAAAATAGAGCATAATACCCTTTTACTGATGTGTCTTATGGATTAACATGACCAAAGTCACAAGTTTTCATTTAATTTCCAATTCCCTCTTTAACAATATGCACCAATTGAATATGCTCTGAGAGCCATAAAATGTACCAAACATCTACCTCTTCAAAAAGAATGCATAAAAGTATTTTTAAGAAGTTTTTTGTTTAAAAGGTGAAAAAAAACAAAGAAACTGATTCACTCCCTTACTTCATGCATCCATAATCTAAAACAAAAACAAAATTTAAAAGCAAGAACAAACTACTGCTGCAATTTTTTATAAGTCCATTTTCTCTGTACATACAAACTGCTCACTACTGAAGGGAAAAAAAGAATATAATCCATGGTGTCTGCTGATTCAAAGGGAAGAAACAAGGCTGTCATTAGTATCCAAAAACTGGTACATGTATGGTCTGCTTTTATAACGTATATTTCTTTCTCTCTTCTGTTTTTCATATCCAAAATGTCTAAATGCTATTTTAGGGGCACAGCAGATTAAATTCCAGCACTTGGTGAACAGAATTCACAAGCTGTGACAAAACTCTGTCATCTTCAGGGTGCAATTTTGTTTATATACACTGTATGTATATATTTCTTTTAGATTTGGCTGTAGTGGACTGGCCATGGTTCAAGTGGGACTATAGCAGTACATGGGTCAGGGACAGTCATTTTGGCTATGTACACATTCATAGTCGGTCCATGGCTTCCAACTAGTAGCGCTATTTCCGAAGGTCTAATACACAAACCTGTAAGAAATCAAAACAATCCACAAATATATTACATTTGTACATTTCAAGTTTAAACTTCCTACAGTACAATTTAGAATCTGTTCCTTAGTTTTGTGTTCATGATACCAATCAATTATTTATCATCAGGGAAGTGTGGGCTTAACCAATAAAAATTAAGACATATAGTCTAAGTAAGTGAAGGAAACAACCATGACTCAACACTACAGAAAACAAAGAAACAAAAAATCTAGCTAGGATTTTTAAGAGCTACTTTAGTAATTAAGAAGTAGGAAAAAAATTCACACAAACTTTTCTAGGACACTAGTGACTGATACCACATATAACATTAAGCTACAGCTTCAGTAAACAGCAAATTTCTATATTCATGTTGTCTTAGCTTTTAGAACAATGGAAGCTGTAATTAGTATTTTTGTGAATGTCTGGTTTTGTTTTATTTTTTAAGGTCAATTTCATCCTCATTTCAGCATTACATGTTCATTAATGCAGGAACCAACCATCTCTAACGTCTGTTCCCTAAGGCAACACTTTTACTGAGAGAGTAGAAGTAGGCTTAATTCATATCATGCTCAGAATGACACCGGGCTATACTCAATCTCATTAATAAAGATCTACATAAGGGCCAGTGAGATAGCACATTGAACTATGTGCAGGAACTGGGCTTCAATCCCCAGCACCACATGCTCTACTGGCCCTGCCCCCAGGCACGCTGAGCCAGGGAATCCAGGAATGGTGGCACACACCTCTAATCCCAGTGCTGGGGAGGCTGAAAGCAGGAGGATCACTATGAATCCAAGCTGCACAGTGAGACCTTGTACAAATTACATTTAACCAAAAAAACACAAAAAACAAAAAAAACCCTCTTCATTACTCGGTTATAAGGACACTGATTTGACAAAGAGAATCTTAACTTTGCTTATATCAAGGAACATGATAAGTAGCCTTCAGAGGAAAGAAATGTAAGCACCATATCTTAAGTGTATTTGCAAAGAATGCTCTTGTAATCACTACCACAGTAAATCACATTCCAGTGTGCACAAACACACCACCCTTGAGAAACACTACACTACACCATACTTACTGAGCCATCTGATGCACTGGCTCCAACTTTGTCTCCTGCTGCATTCCAGCAAACTTCAAAAATTCCACCTGTCCCCCTATAGCTGTGAACTAGAGCACCTGTCTAAAAAAGGAAACATAGAGTGTTAAAATTATTGTAAGTTTAGACTAGGCATGATATTGTATCCCTGTAATTCCAGCTCTTGAGAGGCTGAAAACAAGAGGATCACTATGAAGTCTAATCTGTGTAGTGAGACCCTGTACTAAATACAAAAAAGGAAAAAGAAAAGAAAAGAAAAAAAAAGCATCTCACTGGGCCCTGCGATGGGGTTGGCATGGAACCCCGGGATTGAACCCCTGTTCCTGTGTCTGCCTCAACAGGTGCTTTAATCTGTTGAGCTATCTGGCCAGCCTGGTGATTTCTATTTTTATTGCCAAAGGATCAAGTCATTTAGTTATGACTCAGCAAAATTAATGATGAAATTGTTGATGTTCCCTTTTTTCCAGCTGGTACTATTGTTCAGAATAATGTATAAATCCACATCTTCTTTACTTTTATCTTTTGACTGTCCATGTTCCACATCCAGTGTAAACAACAGACTTACAATGCAGTTGTCTTCAATTGTTTATTATACTTTGGGATGTTTTCTCACAGAAATTCTGAATTAGTTTTGTTCCTAGGTATATTGACAGAACCCTTCAGTCTAACAGCAAAAATGTATTTCACATTGCACACTGCCTATCTGCCTCTAGCATTCTTAGCCGTGTCTGTAATGCCAAAGATGCCTTTAGCCATGAGTGGTCATCCGCACTGAGGAAGCTGAGTATGTTATGGTGATCCTTTGCAAACATGCTGATATTATCCTTTCATAAAGAGTTGTTTCACCTTTAACATTTCAGAACTAGAACTTATTTTTGCCTTGAAGCTAAGTCCCACCTCTGGCTAAGTCCTACATGCAGGTTTATGGTAACCTAAAATTTGAAGTTAAGATACACCAGACAGAGCTACTTAAAAATAAGTTGGCAGCAAGTCATGCACCTCCCAAACAGCTCCTCAAGTTAACCTCTGGAGGTCCGGTTTAGGTAGTACAAACCACAGATGTACTACCAAACCGATCAGATTGGCACGGTCCCTCCCCTCTAAAAGCTCTTATAATCTGAGATTAATGTAAAAAAAAAAAATCTGAGTATAACAGGCCTTGAAAATCTGTGGTTAGTAAAGAAAGGATTGATACCAACAATATCTAAAGTCTGCCACAGTACAGAAATCAAAACTGTAACCTACAGACCTACACTCTTCATTCAGGGTTAAAAACAAAATTTTTCCTTTCACAAGCACTCACCAAACACTAAGCATAAATTGGGCAACAATAAGCCAACAATGTGTGGTCCACAAGGTAATGCTACAAAAGGCCAGTGGGTTCAGATCACCAGCGCTGCACATATTTAAGTGAGACAATTACTCATCAAGTGCTTAAGTAGTCCATTATCCAAGCAATGCTTCTATGTAACATTTTACTATAAAAGTAGGAAAGACCTAAAACAAATGTGGCAAAAAGTTCCTATTGAGTTTATTCAACAGACAAATGATATATTTGTCAAATTATTACACTGGTCTCTCAGTTCATAAATTTGATTCTTTCTACAGTTTGAGTTGCAAATCAAGTTGAATAAGAAATCAAATTCAATGGTTAGGTTGAATGTTGACCTTATGTGGAACACACAGGGAAATTTGATTAGGTTCTTATCCAGTTTGGTTTCTGACAAGAATTGTGGAAAAAACTGAGATCATGAACTGAGGACTGAGGTATCATTGTATCTGTCTGAAATATTTTGTAAAGTGAAGATGAACAACAAAGACTAACAAATACACATGGACATTTGTATTTATATTTAGATTAATTTTCAATTATTGTTTAGTTTTTAAGTACATAATTTTTCCAAAAGCACAAAGTAATAATTTGGAAATAATTTTTAAAACACTGTAGCTAACGAACATACGCAACACAGGTACATATTCATAAAAACAGAACACAGAAGCAGATGTAAAAGTAACAATAAAACATTTTCATCTTAAAATTTTATTCAAAATATTCAAAGATTCTGGCTTAACTGTTCAACCTGGAAAGGTTTACAATTCACGAAAGGCTTCTTTCCTAGTACACAAGAAGCGCCTATAGTTCAGACTGACAATCAAGTTCAGAAAGGAAGAACATGATCAGAGTGCACAGAAAACTTAATGTGAACCCTCCTCACATTACAAAAAAGGTTTCTCAACTTCACTTCTAAGAAAAATACAAATTTAAGGCTACACAAAAGTCTTATTTTCCACCTGTTGACTGGGCATTCTCTTCTATTACTAGAGGAAGCATAAAATGGAAAAAAGATCAAACAAAAATAACCCACGATTGCTTTAAGAACTCGGAAAGAAAACTAACAATAACAAAAGGTAGTCATAGAGGATGTAGCCAAAAAAAAGAAGCAATATTTTTCAGTGGACAGCTTTATATGTTTGGATTTATTCTGAACCATATAAATGTATATGACTTAATAAAAAATACGTGAGGGCTGGTCAGATAGCTCAGTGGACTAAAGCCCCTGCTTAAGCACAGCACAGCAGCTAGGGTTGATCCTCGGTGCCAGTCCTGCCCCCAGGGTGCTCTGAGACTTTGAGTGATGCAGGGTGTGGCAGCACATGTGCCTATAATCCCAGTGCTTGGGAGGCTGAAAACAGGAGGATCACTACAAGTCTGATCTGTGTAGTGAGACCCTGTACTAAATACATTTAAAAAAATACTTGAAAGCGATGATACATGAAAATTAATTTCTAAACTAAAAATATAGCAGTGATCATCAGCTACAAATAAGAAAATGACTCACAATAGCTTATTCCATTTGTCCTGTGAAGACAAGGCTGAGGGTGGTGACTACTATTAAATAGTAGGTACACCAAAACAAAAAAGTGAAACAAACAAAATGAAACAAACAAAAAAGAAAAACAAGTTTTTTTTTTTTTTTTGGAAACAACCCTGTAGGCTGTTTTCTCTACTTATAGGAATTTTTAAACACTGTTCCTGAAAAGGTAGTATAGTCTCTAATAAATCAGGTTTAGCTATAAAATCCTGTCCTTTAATGTTTTTTATTCCTCATTGTAGATCCTTCAATTTTTTTAAAAAAATCTTTATTAGATGCCAAGTCTCACTAAGTAGCTTAGACTTGTCGTGATCCTCCTATCTCAGCCACCCCAGTGCTGGGATTACAAGTGTGTGCCACCACACCCGGTTTTAGGCTGCACGGCACATCTCAATTTCCAGGGCCAGCACAGCATGTGGTTCTGGGGATTAAACTTGGGTCCATGCACTGCACTGTCTGCCAGGCAGGCACCCTGACCACTGGTTGAGCTATCTCTCCAGTCCCTGTAGCTCCTTTAAAGGTAATTCTTTTAGAAAATGTCATTTATCTAAACAAATACATCTTAAACTCACTCTTAATAAATAACAAGAATGTAAATCCATATCTAAATTCTGATCTATAAAACAAAATATATTTTTGTTTGGTTTTGATGTTTATTTAGTTGCAAATTTCCCCAAAATACACTTTTATGTTTTTCAAGCTAAGCATTAACCTAATGCTACATATGGACTAGCTGAAATGGGATAAGAAACTGTACAGACAGAAGATTCTACCTATGGAGCA
Organism: Myocastor coypus; assembly: GCA_004027025.1. Taxonomy (NCBI): domain Eukaryota; kingdom Metazoa; phylum Chordata; class Mammalia; order Rodentia; family Myocastoridae; genus Myocastor; species Myocastor coypus. The sequence continues at coordinate 52,635 of PVJA010001859.1, forward strand.
TGTGACCATTTCAGTAACATACCTGTGTGTTCCAGATGTGTACACATTTGTCAAAAGAACCGCTTGCCAGGTATCTGCCATCAGGACTGAAAGCTACACTGTACACAGGCTCTTGGTGTTTCGTTAAAGTATGGATGCAAATCCCTCGGTCTACATCCCATAACCTAACAGTAGAATCAAAGGATGCACTGGAAAGGGGAAGAAAAAAAAAAAAGGGCAATGAAATATAAGCAATAGAATACTCTCCCAGTCTTACACCTCAACCTTCCATATAAATTCTTTAGGAGAAGCAGTCTGCATGAGTTAGTACTGTAGAAACCGGAAGCTAGGACAAACAAGGAGCTTTAAGGATTTTCCAGGTCCCTAAATTGGGAAGTACTGATGAACTAATTATTTTATTCTCTTTAATTTCTTTTTATTGATGGTTCTCAACTCCAAATTGATCACATTTTAAAGTTTACCTCTTTTTTAATGTTTTATTAGTGTATTTTTAAATTTATGTTTTTTGATTAGTACATGTTTACTGCACATAAAGCTTAAGTTCATCCCAGAGAGTAGATACAGTACATAATATATTTCTTTTCCTCTCCTTTCTCTTCCCATCCCACCTGTTTATACTACATGACCGCATTGTTGTGGGGAGCAGCTGTGTGTCATGACACATCTCAGCTTCTTTTTCATCCCTTTCCCTTTCCTCTTTCCAACTCTTTGGATTCCTTTCCCATTTGAAAAAGATCTATTTCCTATTATCCATCTTTTGTTCTTTGTATTTTGGGTTTCACAGTACTAAAGAATAAACAAGCCATTTGTAGGAAAATGGATGTAGGCAATCAGATACAAAGTTTAAATAGTGCACAGTTTCTCTTATATGAATTCATCTCTTTTATCGGATACTGACAAAATTATCATATCTATTACATTTCAATCACTTTAGTTTTAACCAAAATTCAGATGTCAATATTTGACTGTCTCCAGGTAGAAAAAAAAAAATTATCTGAAATGCTACTAATAAAACTTTACATTTAGAAGTTCCTATTAAAAATATATTCCTTGTAGGACACATTACCAATTTATGGAATCTTTCTTAATTTTCTGTCACTTTTATAAGAAGTTTTATTTTACAGAACAGTCATAAAAGGAAAAATAAAAGTATCACCTTGCTAGCATAAGGTTGGCATTTGGATTATTTGTTCCTGGTCCTGTTGGACTCCACTTAATAGTATAAATTTCTTTATTATGTGCTTGCAAATCATGAACACAATTGTCTTGTTTCATACTCCATATCTAAAACAAGAAAGAGATGTATAACTTTTTCATAAATTGAGTCTATTTAAATCAATCTTGCCAATCTAAAATACAAATGATAATAACAATTATAAAGGTTAAAAGAAATGCCAATTAATTTAAATAGATGTAATATGTTTCTATTAAAATGGCAATCTTAAGTTCTTAAAAAAAATTCACTATTGTGAGGGATAAGAGTCTTTAGACAGTGTCAGATAGTACAAATTTTATATTCAAGCAGTTCCTTCATTTTAAAATGTTTAATAAACTCATAGTTTCTATACTGTCTCAAATAAAAGCCCTAAATTACTAATTGTTTTTACAATGTAGAATCAAGAATACTTTGCAGATGTGAACATAATTTACAAATATAATGTTGAGTCATACTAAACAAATGAAACTAACAGATACCACAATTGCAGTTTAAAAAATGGGTAAATACAGCATAAGGCTTTAAGAATTTTTTTAAAACTATGTATTATTTCAATGAAATTTTAGAGCATTTCTTACAATCATTCAACAGAGGCATGGCAGTGAAGTGATTTTGCAGTATTTTGCCAAACACGCATACCAGTGGCCAACAAAAACAAAAATTAGCTGAAATTCACTTATGGCGTGTAACTAAATAAGAGATGAGGACATAGTACCATAGTGGTTTTGTAACCCCTCCGATCAATAACACGTTTCTAAAACTTATTAGACCTCTCAATAACATTTGATATTGCTGGCATTCTGATTCCTTGAAACATTTTTCTCTGTACACTCTCTCTCTACTTCGGTCATTTCTTTTCAGATTCCTTTTGTAGGTTCAACGTTCTTGATCTGGGGACTAATATGAATTTCTTAAGGGTTATCTGTTATTCTCTGTTCTCAGAAAATGGCCTCATTACATATTATCTGGTTTCTAATTTAAAATATAATTCTAACTCCTACCAATCTCTCTAGCTTACAAAACTCAGTCCATGGTGCAAGGCTCTCTAGGCCTTCATCTTTTATCATTTCTTCATGTGTGCCATATACTCTTCCACAAGCCAACCCCCCCCCCCCATTTATAAGCATTAGTGCATGTGTACACAAGGAGAACTCCAAAGAAACAGCATTTAAGAAAAGCACTTTTGGGGCCAGTGAGATGGTTCAGTAGTCTAAAGTGCCTGCTTAGAAAAGCTTAGGCAAGCACAGGGACTACAGTTTGATCCCTGGAACCAGATGCCGTACCAGCCCCACTCCCAGGGCAGGCTGAGCTAGCCATTAAAAAAAGTAAATAAAAATAAATAAGATAAAATAAAATGCGAGGGAAAAAAAGAACGAAAGAAAGAAAGAAAGGAAAAAAAAAAAAAAAAAGCACTTTTGAGCTGGCCAGATAGCACAGTGAATTAAAGAGTCTGCTTAAGGAGATGCAGGGACTGGGATTCAATCCCTGGTGTGTGCTGATCTATGTAGCGAAACCCTATGGGCCCTGTACTAAACACATTGAAAAAAGAAAAGCACTTTTACTACTATTTCTATGGCAGCCTATGCTTTACGAACTGGCTAGCCAAAACACAGCATGTATCTCAAGAAAAAAAAAAATCAAGATTCTCAGTCAGTACATACATGATAGAAGAAAAAGTTTTCCCTCAGGATTATATTGTGTCACAGAATCTATGGATATTGGTACTGTGAAAGTCAAGGATAAAACCATTTTCAGTTGAGTTAGTTGTTGCACTGAAGACTTAAGGTTTCAGTCATTTGAGATTAACATGGGGGTGTTCCCACTTTAAAACTGCTTTCTTCCTATATGATATGCTTAGGTCAATAGTACCTACTTTGTTTTTTATTCCATACAACAAAGAATAAAATTCCCTGTGGAGATTTGGATGTTGAGTGTGTTCACTAGCTCTAAGATTCTCTGCCACGTTTCCCAGCAAGAATGCTGTATATTCATAACACGGTCAACTCAGTACAATTCACAAAATTTTAGTTAAGTCTGTAAATGTATAAAGGTCTTGAGGACTTAGAGGTCAGATTTTTACATGTAAGAACAAACCTTAACTACATCATATCTAACTTCCTAATACTGAAAACAAGTTATGGTGCCACATTTCTTACTATTTTTGGAGTTTAATTTTGTGCATCAACTTGACTGAATTATGGTGTTAAATATGTGGTTAAACATTATTCCTGGGTATATCTGAATTAGAAACAAGTAAAGCAGTTTGCCTCTTGCAATATTGGAGGATACTGTATGTACCTGATGAGGTGAGAGCCTTAATAAAACAAAAAGGTGAGACTTTCTTCCTCTGGCCTGACTGTTCAGCTGGACACTGCACTTGCGGCCCTTGGGCTGCAACACCACTGACACTTGATTCTCAAGCCTGTGCTGTCATCCAGAAGTATAGGGCTGGCATTTCAGGGCCAGCAGCTAGCAGCTAATCAGACTATAAGCCTGTGAACTCATATTACACAGCAGTTCTACGAATAGAATTTATTTACTGTATGCAAGTATTTTCATTTCAGAAAAAAATATATAAAATGTAAAACAATCAGCACTCAACTATTTTTGAAAGTCTTTAGAACATTTAATGTAACAGAGAAAATGTTCTTATAGTGACAGAAGTAGCCATACTAAGACAAACCACCCTACTCTTCCCATTACCTAAATTTACCTTTAAAGTCATGTCATCAGAACAGGAGGCCAGGAGATTGCCAGTTGGGTCCCATTTGATAGCATTTACTTCATTCTAAAAATAATGATAAATATTTGTAAAACTTCATTTTAGGCTGCTTTTTGGCCATTTAAACAGTTATTTCAAAAATTATTAAGTTCTTTTAAGTGTGAGAAAGGAGCTGGGTGTGGTGGAGCATGCCTATAATCCCAGCACTGGGGAAGTGGACGCAGAAGGATCCACTGTGAGTTTAAAGCCTGAACTCTTTAGTGAGACCCTGGCCCCACCCGCTACCCCCACCAAAGTAAAAAAGGCTTCTTACTGTATGTCCCTGGAATGTTTTAATAGGCCTGTCTTGTCCTAATTTGCAGACGTGAATACACATATCTGTACTACATGAAGCAAAGGTGTTGTTGCTCTGCCAGTCAACATCCAATGCTGGTGCTGAAAAGGAACAAGGTTTAGGCTGTACATATTACACACATACTAAAATTCAGGGTTCTGAGCTACGCAATATGGCTGAATAGTGTGCTAAACAGCACTTAAATACTTTATACACTGAGTTGCTAGGGTTAAAACAATGCTACATAAATATTATCTGTACTAATAAAACTTCAGTTTATCTCTATTAAGACACACACTAACATGAAGTTATCCTGGCTTATTAATTTATAAATTACTAGCACTGGCTCTTGGGTTCCTTTTTGTATAATGAGAGAACAAACATTACAACGCTGCTTTTATTCTAAAACTAAGAGTATTCGATAGACAAGAAGCTTTAGTTCTACTATTTTCTAATTTCTAAGCCAAACAAGTCACTTAGTTATTCCTCATTTTAAAAATATGGATAAAATGCCAGTTCTAAGCTAAGTGTATACAAATATTGTAAAGACCAAGTGAGAATATTTGTAGAAAATTTTATACATTGTAAGTTACATAAACATTATATAAGTACTGGTGTTATCACAAGGGATAAACTGAACAATATATAATGATTTGCATTTATTTCTTCTAAGCAATTATTGTCAAATATCTCTGAAAAGTCAAATATTTCTTAAAATCACTGATTTTAAAACCTTTAAAGCCTAAAAAAGTTGTCTGGCATTTAATAGTCTGATTTTCATTTTGATATGATTATTTTTTCCTGTTTCTCCTATAGCAAAGTAGAAAAGCTTTCCATAATTAACAATATTAAAAAATGACAGCAAGCACTGGGTTAAGCAAAATGAGTTCTACATACAAAGAACACTGGATTTAAAGCAAATTTTTGACACATGAGCCAAGAATAGTTTTTACATATTAGCTGAGATAGTCTTTGGATAGTGTATCACAAAAACAGGTAAAACTACATGAAACAAGCTTTAATGACCAAAAATAAAAATTTCCTGAAACCCAGCGTATTTACTAGGTCACACATGTATGCTATGTATTTGCACTGCAAGGGCACAGTGGAGTAGCTTCAACACATAGCCTATGGCCTAAGCAGTTTAAACTGGTCTTTCCTAGCCTTTTATAAAGTTTATAAACTGTACTATAGCAGAGTTTCATCAACCTGATTTAGGAGATAAAAAAATAGTGCCAGAGAAAGATTGGGAGCTTATACATTTTCATTATTAGCAACACAAAACATTTAATAAAGGCAATCTAGGCTTGTGTCTGGGGGAAGAAAAACAAAACTTCACCTTTTGGGGATTATAGGCAGTTTTTTAATTTTTGCATGAAATTCATGTTATCTAGAATAATTAAAGGAACAGCAAGAATGTAAAGAGAACTCTTTTTACTATGTTCTATTGTTATGGGGATTCTAAAAATGGGTCACTAGGCATCAAAGGGTTATATATCAGTACATAAAATAGCATTTTAAAACAACTTAAAATGTTTGTTTAGTAAATAATTAAGAAATGGGGTGAAAGTTAAAAGTAATCTAGAAGACAATATGTAGTAAATTGCTATGATGAAACAACATGTGTCAGGGGCCTGGCAGGATGGCTCAGTGGTCTAAAGCGCCTGCTTAGGAAATCTTAGGTGGCTGCAGGTTCGATCCCCAGCACCACATGCTGCGCCAGCCCTAACCCCAGGGCAGGCTGAGCCGGCCATAAAAACAAACAAACAAACAAAAGTTCTGAAACAAGAAGAAGAAAAAATAATTCTAAAAAAAAAAAAAAAAAAAAAAAAAAAAAAAAATAAAAAAAAAAAAAAAAAAAAAAAAATTCTAAAAAAAAAAAAAAAAAAAAGAAACAGCATGTGTCAGAATTCTGAGCAGTCTGCAATATGTGAGGAAGCTAAAAAATTAAAACTAGCATTAAAACAAATAATACCATCAGGCTAAAGATTCTAAGAACTGAGAATTGTTGCAACCTGGGTGGTTAGGCTTCTATGATATGCCTGGATTATAAACCAGGGTGGTGGCTGGGCGTGATGACCCAATCTTATAATCCCAGCACTCAGGAAGCTGAGGCAGGATGACTGCCAAAAATTCATCCATCAGTCACAATGCCTAAAACCTGACATCATCTAAGAACATACACACTCCCCTTTACTTTCTATTTATTTCTAAAATGCAATGATAGACTACTATTTTTGAGGAACACATTTATAACCTAAAATATATATAAGAAGTTAAAAGGTCTGTTTACTATGATGGCCTTTTTTCTTTTCTTTTTGAGACAGAATCTTGCCACAAAGTCTGGGCTGACCTTGGACTCAAATAGCCCAGGCTGGCCTCTGACTTTCCTAACTCAGCCTCCCAAGTTTTGGGATTACAATGGTCCACTACCAAGCCCTCTCCCGTCATTTTTACATGACAAAAGAAGCTAAGAGGAGATGGAAAAAGGAATTAGGATGCATTAATGCAGTGGTTCTCAACCTTTCTAATGCTGTGACCCCACAATACAGTTCCTCATGTTGCAGTGACCCCAAACCAAAAAATAATTTTGGTGGCTACTTCAAAACTGTAATTCCAAATAAATAACATTTTCCGATGGCTTTAGGCTACCCCTGTGTTTTGGTCCTTCGACCCCTGCTGGGGTCGTGACCCTCGGGTTGAGAACCACTGCATGAATGCTTCAGATGTATCAATGTACCCATAACAACTTTCCACAAGAGTATAAACACTGTGCACACTATACACATATACTAATAACAATGATGAATGGATGAATGCTTATAGAAGTTATTTTCCCAGGGCAGCACTGTTAAAACAATTCCTAGAACTAAAATTGAAATCAGTGTTTGTCTCATACTAAGCTATATTTCATTAAGCCATGAAGCTTGTAATATTTGCAAAGAACTATGATAAAAGAACAGATGATTACTCACAGGTTTGTTTATTGTCTTCACTCTTTGCACTTATTTTTTTATTTTTGGTAGTGTTAAGAGATTAAACCTAGAGCCTTGTGAATACAAGGCAAGAAACTAGATTATTTTTAAAGCCTTAATGAAATGTAATTCACCATTTACAGTATATAATTCAATGTTTTTGTTTTTTTTTAAATGCTATCAACTTTTTAAATTCTGGGTCAACCCATATAAAACCTATAATTTTGACTATTTCTGAGTATACCAATGAGTGTCATTATACTAACAGTGTTGTGCAACTGTCACTGTACTGGCAAAACTTTTCCATTATCCTAAACCAGTGACAGCAAATCTTTTGGAGTGTTCAATGCTACAACAGCACACTGTGACACAAGAGCCATTGAATGCTCACCATCACTGGTCACAACAGTCACGCAGTTGTTGAGGAGGAACTCTCCACTCCCCCTTTCACCAGCTCACAGAAGCATTAACACATTACTCTGTCACCATGAACATACCATAGAAGAGGAATCATGGTATTTGCCTGTAATGTTTGCCTTACTCCACTTATGATAATGTCTTCAAGGTCACCAATGTTGTGGCATATGTAGGGACATTTTTATGACTAAAATTTTATCATAAATGAGATGTTCTAATTTAAAGATGTTTTAGTTTAAAAATTTCTTGCAGTAAAAGATATTACATTAGCCCTGCCTTCATAACAATCCACCTAGCTTTGAATACATTTATGCCATTATTTGTGCCACTTTCTGAAACACATTTGGAGATCTTCTTCCTCATTTCTTTAATGGAACTGCCAAAAATGCCTGGATATCCTTGATTTAAAGTGTTTATTGTTCAAAGTCATTTTGGCTTTGGGGAAGAGCCAAGAGTTGCAGTGTGCCAGATCTGGAAACATCATATTTTTTCCAAGCCTAACTTTTCATTGGCTGGCACCTAGCAGCAGCATTTCCTGTATTTGTGATCAGACCTCACAAGGACACTTACAAAAGAAGAATTCCAAAACTAATTTAGAAAGCAGAGAGAATAAAGGCATAGGTGTGTTCAAAGCAAGAGGCACTATTCTAAGGGGGATTAATAACTGTGTGTTTTATATTCTAACCTTTTTATCTAAACAAACTTAAAATTTGATCAATTTTTATAGACAATATTGTTTATCCAGCATTTCAGAAATTAATACTGAATAATACCTCAGGTGGATAATATTGTCCTAAATAGTAATGTGAAAATATCTGCTGAAGTCCCTGGTTTCAACTGTTTTGGATACATATCTATGAGTAGAGCTATTGCATCAGATGGAAATTCAAAGTTTAGCATTCTGAGAAACTATCACACTGCTTTCCACAGTAGCTACACAAATTTATATATTCACTAGCAATGTATGGCAGTGCCTACTGATGAGCAACTAGGCCAAAATAGAGGAACAGAAGCCAAGAATGTGCAAGTCTTAGCATAAATAAGTGGAATCTCCTCAAGTAGAGATCAGTGAAGCTCCTAAGTTGAGACAAGAGCTGAGCCCAGGGCAAGACTCACAGGACACAGCACTAACAGGAAGAAAGCTATACAGAGTTGTAAAAACGTGTACTAAAACATCTGCTTAAGCAGAGGGCAGCAGTCAGAAATTGCTGTGCCGGCCCCATCCCCAGGGTGTGCTGAGATGGCAGCTAAGACTGGGAACAGTGGCACACACCTGAAATCCCAGCACTTGGGAAGCTGAAAACAGGAGGATCACTACAAGTCCGATCTGTGTAGTGAAACTCTTTAGACCCTATATTAAATACATTTTAAAAAAAAAGTGAATTAAGTCCCTCTCAAGTATTCAGTCAGATAACTACTAATTAGTATAAGTATGTGAAGAACCCAGTTGAGATTGGGAAATACCTGCGCAAAAAAGGTAAGAAGAAAGTCTCTGCTACATGAGAATGAGAATGTATCTATATACTTTAGTCTACAATACTCTCATGACTTGTGAATCACTAGTTAAGAGTACACATCAGATTTTTCTTTTAGTAGTGGTGAAATAATAAACCTTATACTGAACAGTGTTTCAGTTCAATAAAACATTTTTTTCTTTTTTTAATGTTATGGCTGCCTCAGCCTGCCCTGGAAGGGGGGGGGGGGGGGGCTGGTGCAACATGTGGTGCCAGGGATTGAACCGTGGTCCCTGAAGTTGTCTAAGCTTGCCTAAGCAGGCACTTTAGAACACTGAGCTATCTCACTGGCCCTCAATCAACAAATCTTATAAAACCCAAAGAGATCAACACATTTCCAACTCATGTTGACAACGTCAAATAAATTTCACAAATATTTACAGGAAATATAAAAAAATCCTACAAGGTAAAGCTCCACAGTGTCTTACACCCAACCAAAAATAAGCAGGTGCCAGGTACAATGGCAGATGGCTGTACTCTCAGCTATAAGGGAGACTAAGGCCAACATTACAAATTCAAAGCTAGCCTAGGTAACTTGCAAGCTAGGTAACTCGCAAGAAATTCTCCAAAGTAAAAAGGTCTAGGGGGAAAAGTCAATGGCAAAGTCCCTGAGATGGATCACCATTACCATAAAACAACAAATAAATAACCTTGTACGCAATAACATATAAAAATATGACAAAAAGAATCTAATCATTGAAAGTGATCCAAAATAGACAAAATATTAGAATTAGTGAAAGTGTTAAAGGACTTGCAACTACATACATGTTTAAAAAGAAAAGACATGAAATTCATTAAATACAACTTTCAGAGACAAAATTGTAACAGATGAAAGGAGAAATACACTACATAGAATATACGTTATTGGATTAGATGTTATGTTAAAGAAATGTCGTGAACCTAAAGGCAGTCCAAAAACTATCCAACATAAAGGAGCCAGAAAAGAATGACTGGGGCTAAGGGGCACGGAACAGATGGAATTTTAGTATATCGCAGGACATCCTAAAACAGCTTGATATCTGTGTGTATACAATACACAAATTGGAAATTTCAAAAGTTGGTGCTAAAGAAAGGGTAGAAAAATATCTTAAATGGTCAAAGTTTTTTTTTTTTTCAAATTTGAAGAAAACTATGAGTCAACATATTCAAATTTATGGAATTGTAATGCAACAAGAAAACGTATACCAACAGGGCCACTGAGATATCTCAGTGGAACAATCTAGATCAGTGGACTAAGTGCCTGCTTAGCAAGCACAGGGATGAAGTTTAATCCTCAGCACCACTTGCTGTACTGGCCTTTTCCCTGGGGCTTGGTGACCTGGTCTGAGACAGGGCATGGTGGTGCACACTGCTCCTCCCAGTACTGGGGAGGCTGAAAATAGGTGGATTACCAGAGTCCAAGATGCATAGGAAGGCCCTGTACCAAATACAAAAGGAAGGAAGGGAGGGAGGGAAAAAGAGAAAGGAACAGAACAACATACTCAACTATTCCAAATTAGATATACAGAGAACAGCAACAGATTTCAAAGTAATGCAAATGAAGAGTACTGTATTCAATGTGGTGATGGGAAAAAATACCTGTTAACGAAAACTCTACCAGCAAAATTGTCTTTCAAACAAACACAAAGGTGGAATGAAGACTTTTTCAGATCTATACAAGTTTAAAAGAACTCAGCACTCTTAAACTGTATGAAATGTCATCTTTTAGGCAGGAAAAAAAAACAAATATTCAAATAGAAATATTTACCTAACATGAAGGAATAAAGAATAGGAAATGGTAGCCTTAAGTATTAAATATGATTATTTTATTATGTAACCCATTTTAAGCACCACTTGAAGGTAGATGATAATTAAGTTTAAAGTATTTACGATAGCCGGGCGTGGTGGTTCACGCCTGTAATCCCAGCACTTGGGAGGCTGAGGCAGGAGGATCGTTGTGAGTTTGAGACCAGCCTGGGCTACAAAAGTGAGCTCAAAGCCAGCCTGAACTGCACAGTGAGACCCTGTCTCAAAAAAAAAAAAGTATTTACAATAAATGCTAATGTAACCACTATAATAAAACAGTTGAGGTTAATAATCTAAAAGAAAAAAAAAAAAACAAAATTTTCGTTCAAATATAAGTAAAAGTGGAAGAAAAGAATAAAATATAGATTAAAAATATCCTATCTCTAATCATATTAAATGTAAGTAGTCCAAATGGTATAATGAAACAGAGACTGTGAAACTGAATAAACAAGCAAGATCCAACTCTATGTTGCTTATGTAAATCAGACTTTACATAAAGGTGTCAATAGACTAAAAGTAAAATGTCACAAAAATATACATTATAATCAAAAGAAAGCTGGAATGGCATATTAATATCTGACTAAGTTGATTTCAAAGCATTGACTAGTAACAAGAGAAAAAGCTATTAATATACTACTAAGAATCAATGCAAAATGAGAACAAAATACTTCCGAGTGGTCACATACATCTCACATGACTCTTTCAAAGCAGCACATGGAGCAAAACCTGACAAAGTATTAAAGGAAGCAAATTACTGTGTTTCCAATACTGTAATTTCAGTATCTGTTTTATGATAACTGAAAAAACGAACAGGCAAAAAATCTGTAAGAATATAAAAGATTTGCATATTATCAAACATAGTGCTCTAAATGACAGTTATAAAAATAAGGGACTTAAATTCGAAATCAGCATAAAGACCACCTTTGGAGAACACCAGATACTCAGAAACTGTGTACATAAACCATAAAGCCAAAGGAAAAAAATTTAAGAATCAAATTTGAAATTAATTCAATCAACTGAAAACATACCAACCTAGAGCAATTAAAATAAATTCATAGCACTAAATAACATATTAGGAAGGACTCAGAAAATGATGAATAATGCCATTTTTCAAGGAAACAAAAGAATTAATTAGATTCATGCTCAAAGCATGATACATAAGCCAGGTATGGTGGCACATACCTGTAATCCCAGCACTTGGGAGGCTGAGGCAGGAGGATCAGTGTGAGTTCAAGAGCAGCCTGGGCTACAAAAGTGAGCTCAAGGCCAGTCTGAACTGCACAGTGAGACCCTGTCTCAAAAAAAAAAAAAAAAAAGCATGATACATAAAAACAGTAAGCTAATAAATTATGGAATTCATCAAAATTAAGAACTTCAGGTCTTTGATGGTTATTAGTAAAAGAAAGCAAACATTAGCCACTAGACTAGAAGAAAATTTTTGCACAGTATATACCTGATAATGAACCTGTATTCAGGAAATATGACCCATGAATATTTACCAATAAGAAAATAATCCAGTCAAATAACAGGTCTCAAGCAGTAATTTAACACAGAAGCATATGAAAATTTATTCATCATCATGAGTCAGCAGAAAATGCAAATTAATACTGGATATCACAGAGACCTACAACGTATACCAAGTACTTGAAAGAAAACAGGAGGACTGGAATATCCTCTGTTTGTGGGAAAGCAAACCATGCTGAAAAAAGTTTGGTAGCCTCTTTGATACTGCTATTCTACAAGCAGTAATCTGCAGAAGAGAGAGAGAAAAAAAAAAGACAATAATATGCTTGGGTAAGGACTTTTGGACATGAATGTTTTAACAATTTTATTTGTAACTGTCCCAAACTGGAAGCAACATAAACTTATTTCAATAGCCATGTAGGTAAATAAGCTGTGATAAAGCCCCATAAAAGAATGTTATCAGTAATAGAAGAAATGTAGCCTCCCTATTTGTTACAACATAAAAAACTTCAAAATCATGCAAAGTGAAAAACAGAGCTCCCTCAAAAGTATGCACCTTGTGAGTCTATCTCTAGTGCAGTTACTATTCCTCGCCTAATAGTTAACATGGCCAGTACTTCTTGTAACTTTGTGTTACTACTAGGATGTAAGAGAAACCTATAGAAGAAATAGAAACTAAGAAAATTGTATCTGAGAGTGGCTTAGAAAAAGAGGTAAAAAGAAGGAAATACCTGGCATAAGCAAAACCTGATGAGTAAATGCTTACTAAGGTGACATGTTATAATCAAGGTGTTGTTTACAGATTTACATTACAATATCATTTCTGACTTAGACTAAATGAAAATGGCTAAAAAAACATAATTTCCAAGCTACATGTTTGCATTATTTAAAAGTGATTACTGCTGTGACCTTATCATATAATGAAGTTACCAAGGACTTGTGAATAACCAGTTACTTAGCTTTCAACTCAAAATGCCCTCCAACCACACAATCCTGAAAGAAGCTACTTAATCTGGAGAATACTAAAACTACTGTTTTCCTTTCTTTTCTCATGTACACACCTGTCACCTCAGCACAATGGAAAGCTTAGGTAGAAGGAACACAAGTTCTGATGCTGCCTGGGCAACTTACTGAGGCACTATCTTAAAAACAAACAAACAAACAAACAAACAAACAAACAAAAAAAAAAAACGTTTGGGGATACAGCTCAGTGCTAAGACTCTACCTAGGTTAAATAACTACCGGGTTATGGTGGTAAGAAGGCTGCTGGTCTCTTACTTGTAGGTATCTTGTTGTACTTACTAGCATTTGGTTACTGATGCCTGGAAACTCAGAGCAAGGCACAAAGATTAGGCTGAAAAGAAGTGAGGGTACTAAGTTGGCTTCTCGCCTCAAGTTACGCTCACTGGTGCATCCCTGTGCAACATGTAGGAAGGGTACTGCCATTTCTTAAAAGTGAAATCCATCTGAGATACATGATTTCAATGCTACTGACAGCCTGTTTTCTACTTCATGTATATTGGAAAAATTATTAAACACACCCATCTAAAATGAGAACATATCAATGCCTAAACTGTACAATTCTTTTATGTATGCAATTTACTTGGACAGTCCTTCAGCCCCAACAAATAGGTTTATCCCTTGATGACAGATAAAAGTAAATGAAGCTCAAAAGGTGAAATGACTCGCTCAGTCTTTGAGCTTAAGTAAAATGGAATTGTCTAAGCCAGACCTGACTCCAACATTTGTGTTCTTTCCATTATATAACAGCATCTTTAACTGTGCCTGGTTGCAAATGTTTTCTGTACTGTACACTTCAAAGAAAATATCTTATGATCCTCTGACAAGCAACATTATGAATGTATGGAATACCAAATCCTGAAAGGAATACTAACAAGACTAATATTTGATATTTCCAGATTTTATGTGAACTATGTATGACTCTAAAAAGTTTAGTTAGTGTCAGTATTTGTGTAAACAGTAAATATTTACCTGAATGAAAAGGAAACTGTTGCTTGGCTTCACCAGTATGTGCATCCCAAATAATTGTAGTCTAGATTAAAAGGAAAATGAAAGCTACTGTGAAGTAAACAGTTTATCATAAAGTGGATGGCTAAATGCATTAAAGCAGAATGGGATGTCACAATAGATACATTTATTTCATCCCAAACTGTGCAGCAAGACTGCCCACCATTTTGGGAGGAAATTATAACACAGCCTAATTTTCTCCCATAGATTTTTCAGATACTTTATTTCAAATAACAATTACTAATTGTAAACAAAGAGTTTACATTACAGTGCTTCACAGACTTTACTGAATTGTATATATAATGTAGGATTCAACAGCTATTTTGTTACATGGTAGCAAATACTTGGTTAACTAGTTCTTAATACTGAGTAAAGTTCACATTTACCAAAAACAGGAAGCTTGAAAATATTTAAAACAGGAACCTCAATCGTGGTTCAAGGCAGTGACCATTAAATTAACTTACTTTCTCTGTCTGTCTGTCTGTCTGTCCGTCTGTCTATCTATCTATCTGTCTGTCTGTCTGTCTGTCTGTCTGTCTGTCTCTCTCTCTCTCTCTCTGTCTCTGTCTCTGTCTCTCTCTCTGTACGCTTGTCTAAGCAGATGTTTTAGATTGATCTTTCTCCCTGGCCCAAGGCAGTGACCACCAACAGGCTCTTTTTTCCTCCTTAAGTTCTACTTTTCTAACTTTTTGTACTTAATGAACATAAGCCGCTGGAGCCAGCTTTCTCTCTACTTCCCACACTGCACATACAATTTATTAGTATAGTCCCCCCCCCCAAAAAAATGTATCCTTAATGGGGGGGTGTGGTAGGGGAGATAAAAACATATTTTTACCACATTCATCAGCCTAGTTAGGCAATAAAAGCTTAGTATGGCCTTCCATTTCTTAGTTTTAGCTAACAAAGTGACCCAAAGATTTCCCATGGAATCACTCCATAGGTAAACTCACTCATGAGAAATGTAGGGAACCCAAACAAAAAATACAGGACACAACACTTTGTGTGCAGGGATGGGGGTGGGGGGAGATGCTGGAATCAAACAGGCAGGAACCTGTGCTGCTGAGCTATATTCTTGGCTCTGAACCTTCATCATAGTTTGCAATGATGAAAGATCAAGTGAGGCCCAGCAGGATGGCTCAGTGGTCTAAAGTGCTTGCTTAGGAAAGCTTAGGTGGCCCCAGGGACCTAGGTTTGCTCCCCAGCACCACCTGCTGTGCCAGCCCCGCCCTCTGGGCAGGCTGAGCCAGCCATTAAAAAATAAAGAAAAAGATTAAGTGAGCACATCAGGAATAAGCAGACAGAAAATCTAGAAAGCACTCTATTATCATCATCATAAATTTTTATGTGATATTCCCAAATGTTAATGCTGTGTTTATATAATTAGCAGGAAAGAAAAAAAATTTACTTTCAACTAAATTCTATAATTAACCTTTACGGAACTTAGCATAATGCCCATTTACCTTATCTACTCCAGCACTTAGGATGAAATTTCCTTTCTTATTCCATTTTAATGCAAATATAGGGCCTTTATGCTGCCCTAAGGTGCTAGCAAGATTACCTAAAATTCAAAAAGAAAGACTTTGAAATTACTTAGAACTTTAAAATTCAGATCAACCGCAAATTACAAATAAAAATGCTTCATTTACCATCTTTAGTCCATATTCTGGCAAATCCATCATATGAACCAGTTGCTAGAAGTGTACCTTCACTCTGTTGAGAAACATATTTCTTTCATTGTAATACGCAGAAAGGCCATTTAATTGTTAAATAGTTCATGTTTAAATCCTAAAGCACTGCAGGTTCTACATTTGCTCCACTTTAATACTGACCCCTTCCTATTTGGAAGTGCCAAGAAAGATCTACAACACATACACTACTGAAAAGTTGACGTTTTCTGTTAGCCTCTTACCCAAGTCTCAACAATGACAGTAACTGCTCTAGGGCACAATAAACTGTAAAACTCTCCTGCACATCTGAAAGTCTTTATGTTCTCAGAGATACATCTGATTATTTAGGGACATAGATGGTGGATTGGGAAGGGCATTAAAATCAGAATTTCAAAATGATTTAACAGCCAGGCGTGGTGGCGCATGCCTGTAATCCCAGCACTCGGGATGCTGAGGCAGGAGGATTGGTGCGAGTTCGAGACCAGCCTGGGCTACAAAAGTGAGCTCAGGACCAGCCTCAACTGCATAGCGAGACCCTGTCTCAAAAAGACAAAAAAAAAAAAAAAAAAAAAAAAAAAAAAAAAAAAAAAAAAAAAAAAAAAAAAAGATTTAACAGGAGAAAGTGCAAAATTCTCTAAACACTTGGGCATAACTGGATCTTGTTATATGGCCCTTTCTCTAAATCCTTTGCTGTCTAAACAAAGTGTTTATACTTCAAACAATACTATTTCAGATAAACGGATTCTTAAACACTGTCATGACATATTTACAAAAGAGCCAAAAAAGAGGACAGGACTTCACAGTTAATTAAGTTCATATAATTGCATAGGAGGACTAATTTACCATGAGGAAAGCTCCATCTAATTTTGTCTAAATGTACTATTTCCTGTTTCTTGTTTTAACAAATATATAACATCTTCAATTATACAAACTGTTGCTGGGATTGGGAAATCCTGCTTCACTTGGCACCTGGTAGATGCTTCTGATAAGGGCATTCAAAGTAAGATCTGCTACTTCAGCCTGTTATGGTTTGTGTATAGGTGTTCCCGCAAAGCCTCCTGCGGTCACTGGGCAGCTTCTAGAATTTGTAATCGATTATTGTGGAATGGGTGTTGCCCTTCCCCCCTGGGACAGGTGATATGCATTTCAATGTAAGGGAAGAAGAAAAGTTAGCTGCTAGCTCTCTCCTGGTTGGCTCTGGCTCCTAGTTGCCACCATGAACTGCTGCTATTTGCCATGTGCCTCTCTGCCTTGGAGCCAGAGGAATATGGACTGAAACCTTCAGTAACTCTGAGTTAAATAACCCTTTCCTTTCCTCATTCTGAGTATCAGGTATTTGTCTAAGCAATGAGAGAAGGGTAACTAAGACACAGACCTCTTAAGCCATTCAGCTACATAGGCAAAGGGCTACAGACGAAGCCCTGCTTGGGATCCAAAAAACCCTAAGGATTCTATCTAAGGAAGATGGAGTCTGCTGAAAACACTTTTTTTTTTGGGTGGGAATGGGGTTCGAACTCATGACCTTGCACTTGCCAGGCAGGCAGGCAGGCAGGCACTTGTGCCATGGAGCTATCTCCCTGGCCCTCCATTGAAACCAAAATCAAGCTCTTTATTTTCAGGCTCAATACAATGTCAAGTTTCTTTTAAACTATAGTCTCCAAATGTTTTCATTCATGAGATACTCAACCAAGAAAAGAATACTTTACGGAGGAGACATCTTACGGGGGTTTCATCTCAGTCATAGAAAATAACCATTAATTAAAAATAATGCTTTTCCCTTTTAGTGAAAATTTCCAGTTCACAATTTCATTCTGAAAACTCTGGTTCAAAACTATAATTTGCAGTCCTGAGTCTCCAAGCTCAACCAAGGTTCCTTAATTAACTATAATTTGTAATGTTACCTACAAATTTCACTAAATATAGCCACTGAGTCCATAAAAAAAATGCTAAGGCCATTTGACCTAAGAAACAAGCACCCATAATAAATTAATTAGTCCTAATCCTACAACCAAAATCACAAGAAGGTGCTAAACCTCTGAATTTTCACAACTGTCAGTAGTTTACAGGACAAGAAGGATAAACACACTACTGGAAATTTTGGAAGTGAACATTACAAAGATCCAGTCATGAATTCTGGAAGAATATCCAATGAGCTGAAAATCTAATCCAGAATAATCACTTTCAAAGAAGAATTTTATTCATCAGAGTAACATTTGGAATATCCTTTGGGAACAAAAAAGTTGTTCAACAGAAGTCAGGGGAAGAAAGCATACTGATTTGCTAAGGAAAAGACATGTGACCCTTGATATTCTTCACTATAAGAACAGCCTAAAAGGTTTTTGGCATAGGTGCAGGTATGAGGTGTATGAGGCATGTTTGAAATTAAAATCATCACAATATACCTATAATATCAAATTTTTTAATAAGTCAGAATTCTAAGTTTCTTATAACTATAATAAATGTTGATGCAAACTAACAATCTCTAAAGGGTAGTTGGCAATAAAGTTTTGGCAGCTGGGCATGGTGGCTCATGCCTGTAATCCCAGCACTTGGGAGGCTGAAGCGGGAGGATCAGCGTGAGTTCACGACCAGCCTGGGCTACAAAAGTGAGCTCAAGGCCAGCCTGAGCTGCATAATGGGACCCTGTCTCAAAAAGACAAGAAAGAAAGAAAGAAAGAAAGAAAGAAAGAAAGAAAGAAAGAAAGAAAGAAAGAAAGAAAGAAAGAAAGAAAGAAAGAAAGAAAGAAAGAAAAGAAAAGAAAAGAAAAGAAATAAATTAGTTAGTTTTGGCAATTGACGGGCATAATCTTGCTATGGATATTTACTCCCAACAAAGGATTGCTAAACACTTAGTATGTTTTTTACCTCATTGGTATAGGTATCACTTCTATCCTTTCCATTTTACATATAAGGAAACCAAAATATAGAATGGTTGAGTAATAATTATACCTAGGTTATACTATACTGCTAAATAACCCAAAAGGTAGAAACTGAAACATCAGCTGTGACTATTTGGAGATAAGGACTTTCAGGGTTTTTTTTGTTTTGTTTTTTGTGGTACCAGGAATTGAACTCAGGACCTTGAGTTTGCCAGGCAGGCACTTATTTTACTGTGTTATCTCCCCAGCCCCTTAGTTTGTTATTAGTGAAATCTAAGTTATCTGAATTGACAAGTCCTACTATCAGTTGCCACATACATGAGTGGAGAGTATGGTGATACTCACATTCCAATCTAGAGATGTTACATCCTTGTTACTTGGAACATCTTGTCCTCCTTCTCGTATGCAATGTCTAAGTACTAACTGTGTGGAACCACTCGTGCTATTTTCACTAAGATTCCATATTCTTGCTGTGGAGTCTCCTGACCTAAAAGTATGCAATACATTTTAAAACCTCATCATGTTCAAGTATCTCAAAATCAAAGCAACACATTTATTATACCTGATCACTAAAAGGATAAATAGAAAATAGACTACCAGAGATTTCCATTTCCAGTATTTCCTCCGATTTCACATTTTGGGACCATCAAACTTTTTTATAAGTAGTAAATTTAATTAAAAGTTCTAAAATTACTGGGCCGGCCCTGCCCCCAGGTTGCATTGAGAAGGAGACTGGGCATGGTGGCATATGCCTATAATCCCAGCACTTGAAAGGCTGAAAACAGGAGGATTGCTGTGAGTCTAATCTGTGTATTAAGACTGTGTAGACCCTGTACTAAACACATAAAAAGTAAAATAAATGGGTTTAAAAAAATTGGGAAAAAAAGGAAAGTCATTCTGAGAAACATACCCTGATGCCAAGAGATCACTAACAGGGTTCCAGGCACAGATGAAAACTTCAGATTCATGGCCCCGTAACACAACTGCTTTATTAGGAGGAATTTCAACATCCCCATCTACTTCCATCATATCATTATGATTATCTACATTATGAGAAACAAGCAGCAAACTCCAGTTAGGAAATACAACAACCAAGGCTGGGGTCTTGGCAAATTATTTTCCTTTATAATACACAATGTAACGTTTAAGAAAGCCATTATTAGGATAACAGGAACATGACCACAAAGTATCTCACGGAAAACAATTTCTAAACTTAAGTATGATTGCATTATCTTTTAAAGTACACATCAAAGAGATGGCAGGCTGAGGGAAGAGAGGATTTCAAAATGTTAGACATAAATATGGATAAAGTGATAAAATGGTCTGAACTAAATCTGCTGTGCAGCAATGAGTTTCTGCCAGCAGGGGCTGCTGACAGCATTCATATTACATTACAGTCACCTCTATGTCTCAACACCAGGGCTTTTGTGTGTTTGCTAGTATTATGAATTTTATGTAGAACTAAAGCCTATATGCAAAAATTCATTTAACAATAGTAAAGGGCTAAGTATGTTTAAAATAAAAGTTAAATTAAATCTCTCTTCTTGCAGCTGTACAAATACAAATCTGGAACTGTATGATATACGTTAGCAAACGAGTCAGTGCAAATCAAACAAATGAAGTTAGAAGATGGGATGCTCCAGGAAAGCAAAATAATTCTAAAAAAAGAGGTTTTAAAAATTCTAGCTCACTTGCTATCGTATGTGCTCCATTCTCCTCCCCATTTGCTGTATTTTCTCCATTTTTTGCAGAGCCTTGTTGGTTGGTTGCAGCTGCGGCAGCTGCCGCAGCTGCAGCCTGTTGCTGTGCAAGCTTATCTCTATACGCTTGTTGTCTCGTTTGTACGACATCAGGCATCACGGCATCTATCAGGGACAAAGATTCTATAGGTCGACCATCAAACAAGGTACCATCCTGGATTTGGAAAGTCATGAGAAGAAAAATCAAAGATAGTAGTACAATGTTATTTGTATTTAGTCAACAGGAGAAGTGAAACTCATTACAAAAGACATTTTTAGATAACTTCTGAACTCACAAAAGAAAAAAGGGAAATTTTAATAGGCTATTTAACTCTAAATGACTAAACTTTCCCCTTCATTTAGTTCATGTAGTTTAATGTTGCACAGATATAGCTGAAATAAGAAGTAATTTTTGAAAACAAAAGAGGATAATAAAACATAGACCCACATGATCAAAGCTTGTAAATTTTGAAACTGTTAGGCAAAAAACCCAGCCCAAGAGGATACTTGTTATAATACAGTCAGGTCTGAATCTACAAATTCAAATATTTATAGATCAAAAAGAGTTGGAGGGGGCCGGGTGTGGTGGCACATGCCTGTAATCTCAGCACTTGGGAGGCTGAGGCAGGAGGATTGGTATGAGCTCGAGACCAGCCTGGGCTACAAAAGTGAGGTCAAGGTCAGTGTGAACCAGGAAGACTCTGTCTCAAAAAGTAAAAGAAAAAAAAAATACTTGGAGAGGGAAAAAAAAAAAAAAAAAATCCATCTGTTAGTGCTCGGGAGATAGCTCAGTAAAATATGAACCTGTCTGGCAAACACAAGGACTTGAGTTCAGTCCCCCGTTCCGCAAAACAAACAAACAAACAAACAAACAAACAAACAAACAAAAAACCAGAATATATCCATCTGTTCTGCGTAGAAGTAATGATCTTTTTCTTTGTCATTATTTCTAGTAGCAATTACTTCTGTAGCATATCTACTGCACTATTAGGACTAATTTAGAGCTAATTCCAAATGCATCGAAAAACATGTAACACATGCAAATACTATGTCATTTCAAAAAATAAGCATTAGCAGACAATGATTAGGGGGTAATAAAAACAAACTTGAAGATATTGAGGAGTTGTACTTCTTTAAAACACTAAAACTTTTACAAGAGCTTTGCTGGACTCCAATTTTTGAGATTTGATTAAAACATTAAAGCAGAAATACACTTCAATTACTATGCCATTACACTTATCTCAATTTACTAATGTTGAAATAAATTTTTAGGGCTAAGAACACAGCACAGCTGGGATCTCCCAGTTCTGTCCAAAGAATAAGCCAAGACCAACACCTAAGTTATTAAGAACCTCAGATGGAGGAACTGGGGAAAGCTCAGGGGTATACACCTCAGATACAGCATGAGCTCAGCATGCACCCCTACACTGCATATTGAGCATCTCTGCAGTGTAGGGAGTTCAAATTATAGAACTGAATTTTCTGAAGGGAGGTTCAGAAACTGATGTTTTAAAACTGTGTGAGTCTTTCGTACAGTCATGTTGGAGAAGTGCCACCATAGCAGGCTATTTTTCTTTAATGTTGTGAAATTGCTAACATTTTCAATGTAACATTTCATTTACTGAAATTATGAAGTTCACCATTAATTAAAAAAAAAAAAAAAAAATCTCCCATGAGCACAAGAGACACCACAGACAAAGAACAAGTCACAGAATACTTGCCAAAGGCAAAGTTGCTAAACTTTCAAATGAAAATAAAAAGAGAAAATTCCCCATCCTGAGTCCTGGCCATACATGAAAAATTTAAGTTGGACCATAATAAGTTTGCAAGCTATTTCTGCAAAAAGCCATATAACATTAATTTACAAAGGCCATAATGTCTGTGCCATAGCTACTCAATGCTGCCATAAGTGGCCACAGACTGTATGTAAATAAGTGTGGCTGTGTTCCAATTTTGTTCACAAAATTAGGGAGCAGGTACATTTTGCCTCATGCACCACAGTGTAGTGACACTTGCAATAAACTTACATGTGGACATGAAATAAACAATAGTTTTTAAGAATTGGGTTTGTTCAATTATAAACTGGCTTCCAATTTTGGGTACATTCAGGCAGGTAATGTTGAGTCTCTAATATTTTAGCATCAATTTGGTCTCACAATGTTGTCGTGTCCAAGAAAATTACCTGCTTGTGGCTATTTAAAAAACAAGGACATAAGCTACAGATAGTGGTGCCTAGGCTCAGAAGCCAACATGCCTCATCTCTGTGACCTAATACCCTTATTTTTTAACTGGTGACACTAAAGGCAAATACTAAGTAAGCAAATAAATGAGACAGCTAACTTAACAACATGCATAAGCATACAGATCAATATTTAAAACAAATCAGCCTTACCTCATTTATACTAACTTCTGCCTCTACATACTGAAGACCTTTCTGGATGATAGAGATCAATGCAGCAGGTGGGACAAGTGCACCATTTATGTTAGACTGACTTATATGGCTTTCTATACCAAAGGTAAATGCTGAATGAGAAAATCCTAAAAGCCAAAGAGAAAGTATGAGAATTTATTTTCCTAGTGGAAACATGCATGCTAAATCACACAAATGAAAAAAATCTCTATAAACCTTTCAAAATCATATTCAATCATTTGAAGTCCTGGTCTGGTGGACAAATATGGTCTTAAAGGGTATAAAAATCTAAACATGTTAGCCTTTATATATTTTTTCTTAATCTTCTGTTTAAAGTTTCTTGCATCTATTAGATTACATGGCTTTAAAATTTCAGTAACAGATAACTTTCCTTAACAAAAAACATCAAAAAAGTTTTAAGCCATTAGAAACTGTGATCAACTACTTTATTCAATATGTACTGAGGCCAAGATAAAAATGACATTTAATTTTTTATCGTGCTTTTAAATTTCTGCATATGCATGATTGACTTTAGTATTTTGCAATTATCTCACATAAGCTAGGGAACAAAAAGCAAACTATAAAGAGAAATATTTTTAATATTTTAACATTTTATCCAATTTGAAAGTCTAAGCTGAGTAGTTTAAAAGAAAACTAATTCTCTGCCAACCAGTAGTTATTCATTTAAATGAAACTTAGAAATGAAAATTTAATTTCTCGATCCCCACAAGTAACTATACTTTTAATTAGAAATAATTAAATTCAATTTCACATAATATAAATATCTGTGCATTGACCTTGCTTTTTATGAAAACATAGTTCAAATTCAAAAATAAAACTGTAATAAACTGAAAGATCCAAAGGTGTTATTCTCTCATTATATTTTAAAAATTCAAATCATAACTGTCAGACTGTTAGGAATTTTCATACTACATAAATGAACATGAGCTTGGATCTTGGCTAACTGATGCAAGCTACGTAACTCTCAAAAAAAAAAAAAAAGTTCATTTCATGGAGTGTTAGTTTTGCAGTTTTTAGGACATATCCTTTTGTATGTCATTCTACCATGCAGACTACTTGTGGCAATTAAGACTGTCTTTAGCCGGGCGTGGTGAGCACGCCTGTAATCCCAGCACTTGGGAGGCTGAGACAGGAGGATCGATGAGAGTTGCAGACCAGCCTGGGCTACAAAAATGAGCTCAAGGCCAGCCTGAACTGCACAGCGACACCCTGTCTCAAAAAGATATAAAAAAAGAAAAAAGAAAAAGACTGTCTTCAATAAACTACTTCCAGTTGAACAAATAACATGAAGTTAAGAATTTTATTGGTTCACTGATAGTCAAAGTATAGTTATGTTGATCTTTTTCTCTCTTTAGAACACACAGCCATTTATTATCTGTAACTACCCACAATGGGAGAGGAAGAAATGAAAAGGTGTTGCTTTTACGATGTTGATTTTAACATCCTGAGTTCACTAATACACAAGATCACAATTAAATATATTTTATAGGCTTTAGCTTAACCTGAGCTCATGAAGATAGCTAAAGAAAATGCCAATGGGATAGAGTGTATCATGTCATTTAAACTGTCCCTATCAGAAGTGGAAAGATAAAAGGACTGGGGAGAAATGGTTTAAGATACAACAATGAAATTTAAGGAGCTCAACTTTAATTGAATATCACTCCCTCAATAGGCTCATTAAATCATAAATAGAACTTTAAAATGTCAAACAGTCAAGTGGTTTAGAGATTTGAAAAGCTCTTTGTAACAGAAGATAACATTTAAGAAAAGCCTACATCTATTTTATTGTTTTAGTCTAAATTAACAGGTGGGAAAATCCCAGCCCTAAGTAGGGAGGATTCAATTTCATTTGAAGATATCATACTGTTCCTCTCGGAAAGTCAAAATATGATAAAAGATAAAGTTAAAGTCTCTTCCAGACAGAGAGGCAAAGAGTGCAACACTATTCTGTTTTCCACTAAGGGTCTTTGAAAGTGCTATGCACAAAACATTCCACCACTGTAATAGTCACACCTGGCATCAAGGTTTTTGAAGTACTGTGCTTATGTAAGATTTACCAATTATATAAAATCCATGGTTTTTATGTAGTCTATTCATGAGTATAACTTCAAAGTTAAAAAAAAAAAAAAGTTAATTTATGCTTTATTTAAATTGCCTGTAGAAATTAAGTTGAGAGTAATATGCCCAATATCCTAAGTGCTGCTGGTAAAACTGTGCCCATTTCTGGCTATAATGCTATGTGTCTCTGGTTTGTTCTGTTAGACCCAGAGATAAGCTATTCCAGGTTTTCCATGTATGATAAGGTATTGCAGATGTACTCAGAGTGTGCTCAAACAGCAACGCAACCCTGAAGTAGCCATTAGCACTGTTTTGGCAATTCTCATCAATGTTCATCCCAGAGAAGCTCTGCACTTACATTTTAAATAAATACAGTTTAACTATGTTTTACTTATAGCAATAGCACAATATAGTAGCTTAAAATCATTCTAGTTACCTATACTTTTCCTCTCTCCTCTAAAAATTTTGTTTAAAAATTTATGACCTTAAAAAAATAAACAACCAACCTTCTGACCTCATTTCTTTATACCTGAGGTCACAGTCATACTAACTTGCCTCTCTGTTGGTTCCTGACATTTGACCATTTGTCAAATCCTATTATTTCATCTCCAGACTCTACCCTTTTATAATTCCTTAGACTGCCCTCTCACCTGTTGCCTTCTTTCATAATAAATACACTGAGCCACAGTGCTGCTACAATAGTGTGTAACACTAAAAATGGATTATACAGTGGTCAGTAATTATTCATACCATTCTGATTTTTTGATGTTTCCAATGTTTGCTATTTTATAACAATCTTATTTCCAATTATCTGCACAAATAGTCAAATAGTCTTTTCCTCTTTAGGAAAGATTCCCTCAAAAGGAAAACAGGACATGGGCATTTTAAAAGTTTGCATGATTGCCAAATCGTGTTTCAAAAAGTTATGCAAGTTTGTCATTTGGATGTGTGTATGTAGTCTCACTGCTCTAGCTATCCCTAAAAGAAAGTAACGTATTAATTAAATATTCTCTTTGGCACACACACACCACCCCTTCTTGAGTTTTTTTAAGACAGGGTATCACTAAGTAGTCCAGGCTGGCCTCAAACTTGTAGCAATCCTCCTGTCTCAGCTTCCTCAGGGCTGGAACTACAGGCATCACCATGCTCAGCCTCCTTTGATAATTCTTTTAAAGTTTTGTTCTTTTTAACAGTACTGGAAGGAACATATACAAGTGTGGAGAAGGAAATCTGTCAGCAAAAAATGGTTATTCAGTTTATGAAATGAGAAGAAAAAGGCAGGCATAACAAATTCTGAGTGTTCACTGCTGTTCTTCATGTCTGTAGGCACACTACAGATTATAAGGTTAACCTGACTTCGTCCAATCCACTATTAGTCTGTTTAAATGGCACTGAAAGTCAGGTGTGTAGGAAACACTGGTTACCTAACCCAGCTATTTTTTGAGTGAACAGAAACTGCACTTTGCATTTGATTGCTGGTATTTTATTCATCAAGAGTCTCACAGATTATTCAAAGAGAAGTAAACAAATGAATTGTATAGTACTGTAGTTTAGTACCCTAATTTTATAGATATTCTAGATATCTTTTGCCCATTAAGACCATGATTTTGAAGTTTTTTGTACTGGAGAGGGTTAGGTTAGGTATTTTTTATCTGAAATGTCTGGAACCAGATGTGCTGCATACTTTTACTTGGGATATCTGCACATACATCAGCTAGCGTGGAGGTGGGACTAACACTAAATTCATTTTCATAACACGCAGAGTTAATCCTATACTATATTTTTAGCATCCCTGTATTGTCATTGAGATGAAGCACAGAATTTTCTATTTGTATCACACTGATAAGTTTCACATTGTGCAGCATCTTAGATTTCAGATTTTCAGATGAGAAATGCTCAACTTATATAGCATCTGAAGTAATGAAGGATATGGGGTGAAGGGCATGAGATAATCTTTCACAAACTGATAGTTTAAGCGTAAACCATCATACACAAACAAATGTATGTAAGAGGGCCCTCTGATCTAAAATTGTGAACCTTTTAAAATGATAGTACTTAGAATAACAATCTAAAAAAATACTTCATTTGCTTTTAATAAGAGCATGTTAGCCATGCAATTTCCATTTAGTCTTTCAACTATACGATACAAGTGCTTCATGGCTTCCAACAGTTAAAACACTAAGAGAAAAGCGATAGGGTTCTTAAACATGTAAAGATGACAGTAAAATCTACTTAGTGTACAAATCAAAAACACAATGTAAAGAAAAATCTTATACAAAGCAACAACAACAAAAAAACAAGTAATAGAATGTTTGCAAATAACTATTAAGAATGTTTTCTTTGG
>PVJA010001859.1:80307-117521 GCA_004027025.1 Myocastor coypus
AAAAAAAAAAAAAAAAAAAAAAAAAAAAAAAAAAAAGAAGAAGGAAGGAAGGAAGGAAGGAAGAAAGGAAGGAAGGAAGGAAGAAAGAAAAACTTAGAAGGTCCAATAAGCTTGGCTATTTTCCCATTATTAGGTTCTACTAATATAACTTAGTAACAAAGTACTTACCAGCATATCATTGCTAAAGAGTTATCAGGGCAGTCAAATTAATGCCCTAGGGTAAACACTAATTAAAGGAAGACTAGAGAATTAAGTCAGTTATTACCTAAAGTACTATGGATCAAATTCAATTGCCAAGTATACTCAAAAGAGAAAAAATTTTATTCCCTGAGCAGGAATGGTGAAGAGGAAAGTAATTTACTTAGGGTGACTTTCTAGAGATAAAACTGAGAAAAATAAAAAAATTATAACACTTAATAAAAAAAATTTAGCAATCAGGACATTATTCTCTTAATTAGCTCTGATGTACCAGGGGATGATGGCTTATCTCACTCAAACAGTCTCTGTTAAACATGGCTACTGAATAGCACAATGTAATCCCTTTCAACAAACAACACATTTTACAGATGAGGAAAGATGAATTTGCCAAAAAGGTATGATTTGAGGAAAGGCAAACGATTGAACAAACAGTATATTCTGGACTGATAATAGTATAAAACATCTAGGACTTAAAAATGAGCTAGTTTTATCCCTCTGGCTTGTAGTGCAGTCAAAATTAACTTCTGCAGAAAACAAATATTAAAAGTGCTTCCTGAGAAATATTATTACTAAACCACATATCAAAAGAGAACAGAAGGTTGTCTCCAAGCTTTCCAAGAGCCTTAGATAATGAGACAGACAATTTATTTCACAAAACAGACCTTTGGGTGCCTCTGCACACAGTCCTTGTCACAAATGCTTATATTCTGCTCAATTAAAATCTCTCAATTGAACTCTGTGCTCTCTCTCTCTTTTTTTTTTCTTTTTGAGACAGGATCTCGCTATGCAGTTCAGGCTGGCCTTGAGCTCACTTTTGTAGCCCAGGCTGGTCTCGAACTCACACCGATCCTCCTGCCTCAGCCTCCAAGTGCTGGGATTACAGGCGTGAGCCACCACGCCCGGTGAACTCCGTGCTCTTTCATAGAGAAGGCACCAATATGTTAAGGCTTATTTCTTTTGCACTGCTTTAAATCTTTGAAGAGAAATAGTTAAAACTTAAAACCAGTTTATATCATATATCTTAAGAATTTAATGTCTTATGCTCAACAAAAAGCAGGTAAACACGAATTAAAATTGACTACAAAACTTTTTAAATGTGTAATTAGAGATTAAAACCAAAAAAAGCTTTTAGAATATAGCACAAGTGTTCTGATTTCTATCTGCCGTAGGAACTTGATACAGCTGAAATTTTGTGTTTCATCTTTAGTCTGTCTTCAGAACACAGAACAACAAAATTCTCAACTGATTCCTCTTTCTGGAAATAATTTCAAATGAATGTTTCTTGGTATCCTTTATGAGAAAAACATGTCTTCATCATTCTTACTAACTCTTGCCCACAAATACAAATACATGACTTTTAGTGGCAGCTCCTCCTGAGTTTTCTCATACTCTAAAACCTTAAGTGTGTGTATATCATGTTCTGTATTTCATCTTGAATAGTTACCAATTACAGCTTTTTTTTGTAGATATTATAAAAACAGTATAGACCTAGTGTCAATTTTCTTGCCAAATCTTCATTGCTCCACACTTAATATAGATCAATGGTTTTCAAACTTCATAGGCCTGGGCATTTGTAAACTGCAGTTTCCAAACCTCATTCAATTGTTTACTGGGTGATTCTGAGGCAGATGGTCAGAGATTAGTCTTTAGAACACTTATGTAGGCAGTTCTTAAAATTATGGCAACATACATTTCTAGAAAAACTGCCATAAGTAAAAATGTCATCAGTGGTGTCTGCTTTTTCCTCACAAATCAAAATGCAAATAGGAAGCTACGATATTTACCAGAGACCAGTGTCTCCTTTTTTAGAGGTCTGTCAATGTTATATATCATCACCAATATACAAAAGTATAAAAAAATTCTAAGAAATAAAAGAGGCATATCTAATAATGTAGAAAGCAATAAAGGATTTACATGAAATATAACAGCCTATCATGCAATCTTTTAAAAAATATGTAACTTTTGCTTCCCTTTTATTGTAAACTGAATAAACATGAAATTTAGAAGGCCTTCCTCTGAGCACATAACGAACTGTAAGAAGACTTGATAAGGTTTTAACAACAAGACATCTTTTCAGGAATTAAACCTTCATTTTACTGCCGCTTTTTATTATCTCCTATTGTAAGAAAATAAAATAGATTTGTAGACCTTTAGTTTAGAAACAGGAAAGTTTTTAGTGCTAATACTCTGATCTCATCTTGCTTGCTTGCTTTCACCTGAACACAGGATGAATGAATCCCAAGATACTGGTGAGTTGTTCAACTGTCCTAATTTTTCATCACTTATCTATCCTTCATAATACTTTCTAGTTAAAGCTCTGGTTTAAAGCAAAGTCAGACTTAGAAGCAGGAAGCAGAGTTCTGCTTCTGTGTTTGAGACAGTATCTCTATGCAGTTCAGGCTGGCTGGCCTTGAACTCACTATGCAGCCGAGGTTGGCTATGAATTTGGAGTGATCTGATTCTCTTGCTTCCAACTTCCATGAATGCTGGGATAATAGGTATGTGCCACCAAGCCCCGCAGCACAGTGTTTTGACCAGCAAAATTCTACTTTGGTGAAAAGTAAACAAATTTAAGTGTTACACATGTAACAACCACTGTGCTAGTAATTTTTCACTTTATTAATCATTTTACATAACATAGTTTTTGGAAGTATTCTTTCAATCTGTCTTTCATATCAGTTTACCAAGATCGACTACTTTAAAAGTTCATGACAAAATTTTCTCTGTTGGTCATTTTAGTTTTCTGTTTATTTTTATTTACTTTCTTATCTTGTTAGACATCACTTCAGCTACTGAGACAGCAGCAGTGGGAATGTGGTGTGGAAATAGACAATGTACACCCAGGAGAAAGATCTGAACTAGTGTACATCAGGGAACATCTCAACGAGCAATGAAATCTACAACCTTCAGCCATGTTTGTGACCTTGTAAAGGAAAGGACAGCTAGCTAAGCCCTGACTCAAGTCTCAAAACATAAACTGAGAGGACAATCTATAATAAGTATGGGCCCCTGTCTCTTTTTTTCTGCAACTAAAAGAATTAACTTTTTTCACATCACATTTTAAAGTAGGTACTAAATAAAACATTACACTTTCTAAATATCAGCTGATAACTTTTCAACTGCCAAATGATTCTACCCTGTGTTAACAACCTGCATTTACAATGCAAACTTTTTCACCTTCTTCAGTATCCAATTTTACTTCCATTTTTATATTATTTTTCTTATCCCATTTACACTTTCCCTTGTTATATAAGATCTATTTCATAACTATACCTCTTTATTTAGAAGATTTGAATGATCACTGAAAGATATATTACTTGCAAGAATTGCAATAATGTATATTTATAATTACCCCTAATACATTAATCATCATTCTGATACAGTTAATCAAATGAGATAACTTATGAAAATATTCTGGAAAAGTTAATTTAGCTTTTGAAATGCTAACAGTCAGTAGGACACCATTAACCATTAATGATACAGAACATACGTTAGCAAACTGATACTGAGAGGTTTGTATGTTTCTTCTAAACAAGTATGATAATTTCAATTGAAACAAAAATATGTCCTTTCAAAAGTGAAAGACAAAGTGTTAACAAATATTTGCCTGAGATAAATTCAACATATTTGAAAGAGTCAGAGAGTTAAACCATGCAATAAAATGTAGCTTTAAAATGGCAGTCCAGACATTAAGAAAACATACAAAGTTCAACAGTTTGGACTGATACAAATTTCAAATGCATAAGAGATTATTTTGAAAATATCAAAATAATTTGAGGCCTATTTACTTTATGAAGTACTCACCTGACTCTTGCAAGTATCTATATACCAAGAAGTTGACCTCATCACTGCTTATACTCATCTTTATTCCCACTTAAACCATGAGGTCACAACACAGGATATAACCCTAAAAACAAAACAAAGTTAATTATTTTCTCAGTAAAATATTTTTAAACAATATAAACAATCTTGTAAAAACACTAATTTTATTAAATTGATCTAAAAATGAAGCTTCTTTTGTTGCTTAGTAATAAGCCCTAACAGAGTTACCTCTAGTTAGTAAAATGCTTATGAAACCAAAACATGGCTGATGCCATTGTTCTACAAGGTAACAACATGGTAAAAATAAAATTTATGAGGACTCCAGCATCATATTTTAATAATTATATGAAATAGTATAAAGGCATTTCCTTTATTTTCCTTAACTAGAAAACATAATGAAGCTTAAAAATCAAGAATATTGGGCTGGAGGGCTGGGGAGACACAGCTCAATGATCTAAGCATCTGCCTGGCAAAGGCAAGGACTGGGTTCAATAAGTACCCTATACCACATGCCATGCCAGCCCAGCCCTAGCACACCTTGTTGGCCACTAAATCGGTATGGTGGCATGAACTGTAATCACAGCACTGAGGAGGCTGAGACAGGAGGATCACTACAAGTCTGAGCTGTGTAGTGAGCCCTGTACCATACATACATATATATTATTGGGCTGGGGAGACAGCTCAAGCACAAGAATCTGGGTTTGATCCCCAGAATCTTATGCCAGCCTCCAAAACCAGGCAAGGTGGCATATGCCTGCAATCCCAGTGCTGGGGAGGCTGAGACAGGAAGGATCACTAGGAGTTTGAGACCTTGTACCAATTCAATGAATGAATGAAATGATTTTTAAAAATCAGGAATGTTATTTGGGGGAAAATGATTTTAGAACATTGAATGGGAAAAACCGCAAGTCATCTATTGTTGTTTTATCTACACAATTTAGAAGATTTGATGTATCTATTCAAATCTAATGTGCAATGCTCAAAACTTAAAAACTCTCCACTTACATAGTTAAAACAAAATTGGCCTACAGTTCTCAAAACTCAAATGAAATTCTTACTGACCATGCTTAAACCTTAAATACAAAGGGACAAAAGAAAACAGGACTTACGCATCTCTAGTTACACTCATTTATCCTTATGAATAACTTAGAGGTCAATAAACTTTTCTGTGAAGAGCTAGGCAGTAAATACTTTAGGCCTTGCCAGCCTCAAAGTCCTTGGGTGTGGCACCAAAGCAATGGCATGTCAACCAATGAATGTGATTAGGATACAGTGAAATTTTATTTATAGTGAAAAAGGAACTTGGTATTTACTTTGTCAGAAAGTATTTGCTTTCATTTCCCCGAAATATTTTAAAATATGAAATTTTTTCTTGTGGTCCTTATGAAAGGCTGGTGGTCCAGCAATGGTAGTACTACCTAGAAAAGCTCTTCTGGAATGGTGATATATTCCTATATATCCCAATACTCTAGCCCAGTGACACTGGAAGGCTATAGCCTAGGCAGTTTAGCAAGACCCCGTCCTGCAAGTAAAATTTTTCAAAAACACATGGGAAAGTAGGTCAGTGGGACAGTCATGAGTTCAATCTCTAGTACAAGGGAAGCGGGGAAAGGGGAACATGGAGGAAGGGCCTATGCAGTATTAAGGAGTATCAAACACTGGACACCCAAGCTGGGGGTCCTGCTTTGTCATGGGTCTGTGATGCACAGTGCTCTAGGAAGTCATGCCTTACAGACAGGGAAACAGAGATAAGGAGAAAACATGCTTGCACTGGTGCTCCAGTCATAGAGCAATATCTGGCAGTGTGCGAAGAGTGGCACTTTTGGTTGTGCTGCCCTAGAAGTTCAAATTTTCAGTTACTGGTATTAATTTGGGGTGATAATCCAAATAAGTGATGAGTTAATGTTAGGTGACAAGTGAACAGGAAACATTAACATCCTCCAGCAAAGCCCCAAAACAGAAACATCACCGTGTATCGTATGTAGCATTAATTTCTGACCAACTTATTGTACTTACTCAGAACTATGGTTGAGCATTTTAAATAGTGTCCAGTAATATAATCACTTTGGATGCTGACAGATACTACAGGCAGAATTTAAAAGGTTGCTGGGGGCAAAGGCATTTGTTAATTAAAACTTAGATAAGAAAAAAAAAATTTATGAGCACACACAATCTAAGGCTGAGGGTTGAGGTACACTTCTGTAGTAGGTATAGTGCTGGCAAAGTTTATTTTTTAATTCAAAGTTTGAAGTATATCTAATAATCCTTGTTTCTATCTACATGTACAGTGCCCATTAATATGAATGTATCAGGAAAATGAAGGGGAAGATTATTCCCATTTACAGAGTATCTACAACATAATATGTATGCAGCTAGACCTTTTATACACCAGCTATTTTTTTCTTATAGACACTATCTCATTTTAATGTGTCAATACTGATGTATGAAAACAGTATTTATATACACATATCTATGTATTTGGAAATTTATTCAAATACTTTCATAACTTCTATCTGTACAAGAGGAGAAAAAATCAAAATGAATATGAAGAGTTCTTAGCAAGATTAGGTCCCATTGTTAATTTCACATTATATGTTGTGGAGTCCCCAGGTACCAACCATGTAGGCTATCATTGTATGTGGTAGTATAAATCAGTAACATGCTATGATCAGATCTCGCTGTCACACACAGGCTGCTACAATTCCTACCACATAACAGTTTTTAAACACAATCATCTAAAATTATTTCATTGAGCCAGACGTGGTGGCGCACGCCTGTAATCCCAGCACTTGGGAGGCTGAGGTAGGAGGATCGGTGCAAGTTCAAGACCAGCCTGGGCTACAAAAGTGAGCTCAAGGCCAGCCTGAACTACATTACATAACAAGACCCTGTCTCAAAAAGACAAAAAACAAAAAAAAAAACAAGCAAACAAACAAACAAAAAAAATCGTTGGTTGAGTGTGTTTTCACCCTACTGCAAAGCCACATAACATCTGCTGCCATGATGTCTACTGGGTTAGGACAGCAAACTCTTGTCAAATTGTATTGTTGAAAGCAAGGCACACTGTGACAATTCTGTTTCTCTAGTATGATGAATCTATTATACTTTTCAACTATAAACTCATTCTATCCTAACAACAAAAAGTATATGTGCATGTGAAAGGAGAGCAAGTGACCTCAGAATGTGACTGGCTTGGAGAAAGAGGTGTTAAAGAAGTCACTCGATTAAAAGGAGGCCATTTGGCTATAGCCTAATCCAGTGATGGTGAGCCTTTTAGATCTTTCAATGACCTCAGCCCATTAAGGCATATTTGCCATAGTTTTGCCATCACTGCTAATGTAACATGATTGCAACATTATTAAGAGCGGTCAAGCAATGGCCGTGACTCATCCAGATGGTTGACTTGGCAAAAGTTCTACAAAACACTATACATGTTTTCAAGGTAAATCCTGAGGAGATTTGACGGACCTTGTCCAATATAAAAATTACATGTTTTGTTACCTATGTCTTGCTTTAACTTGGACTTAACCACCCAGCAGAAAAGTTTAACCATGAAGCATAAAAAATAAAGCCAGATTAGTATGCTGAGTGTAAAAGGTTCAAGTCAACAGCTTCTGACATTGCCAGTTCTGCAAAAAACCCACTATTATGGAATAATACTCTATGTATACAACTACTTTCTCTTAGTTCAACGAGAAGAAATATTTGTACTGACAGTGTTTAGAAGAGTTATCATGTCTGCACCTTATACTCTGAACAACTACTATGAAGAAAACAATATGCATTATATCAATTACTGTGGTTGTCCTACTAATGTGTTTTGAAACTGTCTCAATATTATTTTCTTATTAAAAGCAATTTTAAGGAAGAAGAAAAAAAAAAAAAAACCCCAGAAATGTAAGGGATATACACACAAAGAAAAGGTATCTCAACTCTGACCCAAGCAGACAGTCCTAAGCAGAAAGCAACCATGTGGGAAACTTGATTTTGAATATACAGCCTCCAATGTTCAAAGAATACAGGTTTTAGTAATTTTGCCAACCAATCTGTGGTTTTTGTTATGGTGGTCCTCATAATTGTAGGACAGCTACCATAACAATTGTTTTTCTTTTAGGAACAGGTTTTCACTATGTTATTTGACTGATATGAATGCATGCACTCATATGATCTTGTTGCCTCTGTCACCCAAATGACTGGCTCAGCACTGTGGCTGGCTTTACTGATGCAAATTCTTAAAACTGTCTCTACACATAAGTTAAACTCACAACTGCTAGGATCTGTCTTTCAAGAAATTAAGATCCTACCTTTAGGAACCTATCCTATCCTTGAGAAATTGTTGAAGGTAATGAAATAAAATACTAATATTAATATCTATGATCTGCTAAAGGAGTGTAACCTCAAGAACAGCACCCCAAATGCTACTCTCTCAAAGTCCTTACTAAAAAGTCACAGCAGGTTAACACTAGCTTTGTGCATACAAAATGGGGTACAAAGACAGAAGATAAATTTTAAGACTGAACATTAGCATTTCCTGAAAGATAGTTTAAAATGTAACATTAGATTAAATGAAAAATATGTCTTCACTCCAAATCAAATTCAACAAAATCTCAGATATACTTATATAATCTCAAGAAAAGTTCTAAATGAAGTATATTTCAGCTGATTTTAATACAATGTCTAATCCAATAAAAACAAAAACTCACTAGAACATAAATCATTTGACTAATTTCTTAAAATATCAATGACATGCAGTATTATTTACTTTTGAGTGTACTGGCACTGAAAACTGCAACTATAGTTTATCTTCAAACACTTTAAAGTCATCTCATAGCCACTTACATTAAATCCAAAGAAAAAAAGTGTGTATTTCCCTAAAAGTTATCATTCTTATGTACATTACTTTTTACAACATATCTAGATTGAGAATAGTAAGCCAACACTATAATGATGCAGCTTTAAACCTAACTCACATTAGTTATAGCAGCAGTTCTCAACCTGTGGGTCGTGACCCCGGCAGGGGTCGAATGACCAAAACAAAGGGGTCATCTATAGCCATTGGAAAATGTTATTTATTTGGAAATACAGTTTTGAAGTAGCCACCAAAATTATTTTTTGGTTTGGGGTTACTACAACATGAGGAACTGTATTGTGGGGTCATGGCATTTGAAAGGTTGAGAACCACTGAGTTATAGCTTTATTTTTCTCTGCACCCAAAACACCTATGTTGAGCTGGGTCACAGCCCCTGGATGCTGATTTCAACTTGAAAAACTTAATACAACAGACTAGTTGTTAATAGAGATATCTAACATCATTTTAAAATATAAAACTGCATTTTCTTCAAAGAACTTAAAAGATACGTTGAATAATAATTACAGTTGAGGTCTAGAGATGAGGAACAAAAAAGGAGAAACAATACATATAAGGGAAGTGAAGATACATAGTACTTCTGATAGTGATTTTCAATGATTGAGTAACAAGACTTCTATAACAGGACTTTCATCAAACAAACCACTGTCAATCTGCAGAAAAACAATGTAAAAAATAGTTTTAATCTTGTTACTAGCATTTAGATTAAGGCTTTATTAAAAGTTACATTTTATAAAAGTGGCACCAAAACATAAACAATGTAAGATATGAAAATAAAAATTAGTCCTCCCCAATTCACTACACAAAATTCAAGTTATTCTGAATAGAAGTCAGTGTTAGAAAAGTAATATAACTTTCTCAATTAAAGCAAACTAATGTATTATGCTAGCTAGCTTTGGAATAGACATGTTGTGAAGATTGGGATGCATACTGAAGCTATGAGGTCAGTTAGCTTCCTAAGTGGGAAAAAAAGCTGACTCATAAGAACAGTAGTGAGGGCACTGGCTACAACTACTTGATAGAAAAAACAAACAAAAAAAAAC
The DNA here is from genome assembly GCA_004027025.1 of Myocastor coypus. Classification (NCBI taxonomy): domain Eukaryota; kingdom Metazoa; phylum Chordata; class Mammalia; order Rodentia; family Myocastoridae; genus Myocastor; species Myocastor coypus. Next base: position 90,238 of record PVJA010001859.1, read on the forward strand.
AACAACAAAAAACTAATTATAAAAATACTCATGAAATACTTCACTACATGAAAAGGTGAGGTTATTCTTTGTTTTCCAAAGAAATGGGTGAGGGCACTTAGGTAAATGAAATTAAGGGTACATACCATGCATGACCTAAGTGTGAATGGGTCAGTACCCTGGGGAAAGAGGCTCACTGGACCACAGTATCACTGAGATTGTAACATGACCGTAGCCTGTACTTTGGCTCATATTCATGCTGGAATGAATATACATTAGGTATCAAACAAAATCTATTTCATAAACAAAACAAGCATTTTGCAAACATAAATATTAGCACATCAAAATTCTAGTTTTGACTTTAATGGTATCAACTGAATCACACTAAAAAGAAAATCACATACATTTTCTGAGACAACCATCTCTATACATGGAATTCTTTCCAGATACATCCATAGGGTTAATGATTTTCCTAAAGTTTAGTTTTTAATACCATATTTAGGTGTTTTTCTAAGTTCTACATCAGATGCCTTTCACTGTACTAGGTAGGCCTCTAATACTGGAACAATATATACACCTGTGAATATAAAACAATGATACTATGAAGAGTAGGGTTCACACACTGTATTCCATACTGTACTGCAAGCTCTACTATAAAAAGCCGTGGAAAAGGTTCAAAGCTATGTTAAGGAAGTATCACCTCTATAACACACTTCTCTTCTGGTAGGATCTGTATAATCCTACATAACTCTTTAGCCCTGACTTATTACATAAGCTCTTATAAATTTTCTAAGAGCTATAATCCTTTCTCACCAATGAAAACTTTTTGAAGCTGATCTCTGGCCTGAATCTTTCATTTTCCCAAAGAGAGCATATTCAACATTGTAAGATTAGACATGGTTGCGCACACCTGTTATCCCAGTGCTTGGGAGGCTAAAAACAGAGGAAGATCACTGTGAGTTCAATCTATGTAGTGAGAACCTATAGACCCTGTAGTAAATACATAAAAAAAAAAAAAAGAAAAAAGAAAAAAGAAAGACTATAAACATTTGCTGACTTATTTACCACATACATAGTGATCAAGAATGCAGGCCTCTGTCACTGTAAATTAATTGTAATATACAATCTAAAAAAAATCTATCAGCTACATCAGAAGGGAGGGTACTGCTAGTTAGCTCAGCAGACCCAAGGCAGCCAGAGTTCAATCCCTGGTCTTCTGTGGCTGCCCTGGAGGCACGCTGAGATGGCAACTGAGACTAAGCATGGTAGCGTGCACGTGGAATCCTAGCACTTGAAAGACTGAAAACAGGAGGAATGCTATGAGTCTGATTTCAAAATAAGACCTGGTGGGGTCCCTGCATCAAACACATTATTAAAAAAAAAAAAAAAAAAAACCTTTATAGCAGATTTCCAGGTTACATCTAGTACTATTTGATAAATCTTTTATATCTTGAAGACAAAAAACAGTAAAGGTGTAGTGTAGTGTAACGCAGTGTAGTGAGGTCTAGGAATACAGAGATGTGCATTTAATAATGGCCAAAGAAAAAAAGGGGAAGCATACTTGTACGTATACATTGCTAATCTCCATCAATTAACTGTCACAGACATGACAGAAGATCCAAATATAAGATAATAAATAGCACCACTAACACCCCCAGCTCCGCCCAAATCCTTGTATGTAAGTTATTACTGCCTTCTTGCCACTCAAGAAGTCTAAGATCAAGCAGACGAACCAGAGGTGAGGATACATACTTTTTTGTACAATTTCCTACCAACCCTTCCCCTAGTCTACTACACCTACCAAATATCACATGTTTAGCACCCTTATACTAATAAAATTGTCTTATTTGACAATTTCTTCCCACCTGTATTCTTCTGAATCGCAAAAGAGCCCCATTCAACTAGAATACAGTAACTGAATCTACAGCCCTCTTCAAACAGTACTATGGTTTAGGTTTTCCATATCCTCTGACATCACCATTAAAAAATACATTTCATTTCTTAAAGCCAGGTAAATGAAAAGGCTGATAATCTAAAATAACAAAATGCTAATGAGTAAAAGCTTAACAATCTGCTTTCGAAGGAACAAAATTATAACAAAAATATATATACATTTCCTTAGTTCAATGTTTCAAGCTTGAATAGTCTTTTAAAAGAAAAACACAGGGGGCTGGGGAGATAGCTCTGTGGCACAAGTGCCTGGCTGGCAAGTGCAAGGTCGTGAGTTTGAACCCCAGTCCACCAAAAAAAGAAAAACACAAATAGTGCCGAGTTGCCTTATTTTATCAAAATTTATTGTGAAAGCTAGACATATTCCTTATTTTACAGTACTAAACTATAAAAAAACACAAACAAGATTATTGATACACAAGTTTGTTTATTGTTAACTGCAGAATTAAAAAGAAACAGTTGTATTTTTTACAGTGGTCACCCATATGTATCATTTATCTGATACTACCATGTGGACTCCAGGAGCATGCCCCATAATTCAGCATTTCTCACGGACAAACTGTTAATAATCCAAAATGTACCTATAGTTGTTGACTGTCACTCATTTTGTGATCTAACAGTGTGGAAAAGTGAAAGTGAGAAACCTAAAGACAAAACAGTGCTTTAGAAGTAAACATATTTTTATGTTTTTCTATTGATTGATTGATTTATTCATTCATTCCTTCATTTTTGCAGTACCGGGGATTTAATGTAGGACCTTGTGCCTGCCAGGCAAGAACTTATTCTACTGAGCTGTCTCCCCAGCCCCTATGTTTTTCAATCAATCCTAATGCAATCTTGCAAAAGAATGATTAGTAGTGCCTTGAAATGATTATAATACAGTATGTGTGGTGAAGCAAGTAATTTTAATTACAATGTACATTAGGGCTTCATTCACTTATAACATATGTAGCCTAAGCAATTCATTCTTCAAAAAGATATAAACACATGACATAGAAATGCTAAACAATATTTGGTATAATTTCATTTTAAACATTCATTACATATGAAAAAAAATTTGTGGGGTAGGCAATTTTGTTAAGTCAAAATTTTACTGGCTCAAGAGATTCAACCTGGGGCCTGGCAGGATGGCTCAGTGGTCTAAAGCGCCTGCTTGGGAAAGCTTGGGCGGCTTCAGGGACCACGGTTCGATCCCCGGTACCACATGCTGCGCCAGCCCTGCCCTCAGGGCGGGCTGAGCCAGCCATAAAAATGAGTGAATAAACAAACAAAGGTTCTGAAACAAGAAAAAAAAAAAAAAAAAAAAAAGAGATTCAACCTGGAGGTTTCTCAAAATGTGCCCTGCCCTTCTCTAGTGTCCTTAGTGTCAGTCCAATTAGGAGTCCTGGAAGGGAAAAGTGCTTCCAACTTAGGAAATTATGGACCACCGCAGTCTTTTGTTACTATTCCACAAAGCAGGAAAGATCAAGATTTAGAAGCTAGCAGATCTGATGTCACCAACAATGCCTTCTGATAGTACAAGGGGTTAGGGAGCTCCTTTCAGCCAACCATTTATGTAAGAGCTCTGATGAGGGAAAGTTCCTGAGACTTGATCACATCCCTCAAGGACCTGTTAATAACAGCACAGTAGGAATTACGCTTAAACTTGATAGCAAAGTCACTCTACACAGCACTTGGCTTATACTGCATCATGGTAGCCACAGTGGCATGTTTTCCCTATGCTTCTTCACATACTCCTTTCTATCTTGTCCAAATATCCTCCTTTTTACATAGGGGTACCAGACATATTATATTAGGGCCTAAGTAATATCATTTTAAGACAAATATCTGTATCATAACTGTACTTCTAAAGGCTCTAGAGATTAGGATTCCATTATATGCATGAGGGGGTGGGGGCAGGGGGAGAGAATGTGACACAATTCAATCCCAAACAGCAACCAAGGTGAGAAAGCTCAGGATTAGTAATACAGGTAAAACTACTTTGCTCTTCTCATAGAGCAGACAAAAGGCTTACAAAAGCTTTCTCCCTTACCTTCAGTTAACTCTCATTCTTGGCTTTCAGATGATCCCTTTAAAACAAAACTAAAAGAAACACTAGTTATCATTTTAACTACAATGACATACACATGTGGGAACAAGCTTCCCCGCCCCCGCCATGTATTCAGTACAAAGTTCTATTCACTGCACAGATAGGATTCATAGTGATCCTTTCTGCTTTTCAGTCTCCCAAGTGCTGGGATTATAAGTGTGAGCCACCATGCCCAGGGGTTGGAGTGGCAAGGCAGGCCCGGGTTTGAACCCTGGGCCTCTGTATCTGCCTAACCAGGTGCGTTAGTCCACTGAGCTATCTCCTCCCTCCCCTCCTCCCGCTTTGAGATAGGGCCTTGCTATGCACTTCAGGCTGTCCTTAAACTCATTGTTGCCCAGGATGGTCTTGAACTCACAATGATACTCCTGCCTCTGCTTCTGAAGTGCTGGGATTACAGAGACGCACCACCATATCTGGCATAAGCACTTTTAAGTGACTTTATGTGTGTCTTAGTTACTCTTCTGTCCATGCTGGGACAAATACCTGACACCAAAAAATGAAGGAAAGAAAGGTTTATTAGCTCACAGTTACTGGAGGGTTCAGTCCATACTTGGCTGGATCCAAGGCTGAGTAGCATATGGCAGAGAGCAGCAGTTCATGGTGGCAGAACAGCAATAATGGCAACAGAGGCAACTGACCAACCAGGGGAGCAGAGAGCAACAGCGCAAGTCTGTCTCTCTGTCTCTCTCTCTTTTTTTTTTTTGGGGGGGGGGATTATTCAAATTACATTTTATATAAACCTTCAGTTTTTAATTTGTGATAAAAACATCTTTACAAAATTTTTTTTGTTATATTCTACAAAAGATACCGTCCACCAAGTTAGACATTTTTTGTTTGACAGTGTCTCATTATGTAATACTGTCTTTAAATTACATCAGGCTCTCTGCCTTAACCTATCTACCTCAGGTCACACCTATAATTCCCAGCAGTACTCAGACCTATAATCTGATCAGTACTAAGACATGATTCCAGTGGATCATGGATTAAGTCTCAAACTCTAGAAGTCCCCGCCCCATGACTGCATGAGGCCATGGGGGGACAACTAGACATAAACCATAACATTCCGCCCCTGGACCCCCAGAGTCTCATGAACATCCCTTTGTGAAAAATACATTTTAGTCCATCTGGAAGAGTTGCCAAAGTCCCAACAGTTTCAGCACTGCTGAAAAGTCAAGGTTCCAAGTCTCCTCCAAGATCCAAGGCAAACTCTCAACTGTGAGCCCCTGTGTAAACACAGGGAAATACAAAACACAGGTACCAACACAAGTTCAAGCTCCAGCAGGGCAAACATTAAATCCCATAGTTACAACTGCAACATCCAAAACACTCTGCATTGAGTTGTGGGCTCCCAAGGCCTTACACAGCTCTGCCCCTATAGCACTCTTGGTGGTAGTTTCCATGGCTTCTCTCTTAGGCTGGCTTTGCTCCTTCTTTGTACAATCCATGTTCCTGGCTTTTCCAAACTTCTGTAGTTTCCACTGAACAGGCTTCTCACACACAGCTTTACACACTGCCCTCTCAGGGACACACTGCCCTCTCAGGGGCACACTGCCTGGCCTCCCAGGCCTTCTGCAATCTAGGTGGAAGCTTTCTTAACCTCGGAACTCCTGCATTCTCAATGTGCCTAAAACAACTGCTATATGGATGGTGCCAAGGTCTGCTGCCAGCTGTAGTAGTAGCCTGGCTTCCTTCTCTCTTCGTTGTAGGGGTTGAGTGCTTGGATGGATGAACACTTTGACCTTGATTCTTAGGAACGAATTCTCTATGACGGCACCATTCCGGAACCTGGTTTGGCTGCCTCCATCATTCTGGTCTCTACAGCTTTCTTCTCAAGGTAAAACCTCTCTCCTTTGCAATTCTGAGGCTGCAAAAGGTGGAGAGTTGCTACCTCTTGTGATGCCCTCAGGCCATCCTTTTGATTCTCTGGCTCCTTCCCAGCAATGGAGATCCTTTTAGCTCTGTCTTTGCAGTTCACAGCTCTACTTCCTGGCCAAACTCACAATGGTTTAAATCATCCTTCTTGGCTCTTTGCTCTTGATTTTCAATATAAATCTGGCTAAAAGCCATCAATAACAACCATGCTACCACTCCAATAGTTTGCTGCTTTGATTTGAAATATCTCTTGAAAGATTAATCAGTCCACCATGCTTAATCTCTGTCTTAGGCAAAGTCTCTGGGCCCGAGCAAAATTCTAACAGAATTTTGGAAATTTGAAATATCCAAATTTCAGCCAATCCATAGCACAAAAATCATCTGGAGTGCAAAGACCAATGCTATCCTTTTTCCCAGCAGAAACCTCCTCAACCTGGTCTTCACAGGCAGGCCTTCTGTTAGTCTTCTGGTCTGAGTTCTGACCAGAATCTCCTGTACAGAACAGCTGAAACTTTTCCAGCTCTTCACAAGTAGACAACCTCTCCAAATATTTGCTATCTCTGTTCATAAGCCATTCTTTATACCCAGGCTTCAAGCCAGTCTTCTGGTATGAGCTCCGACCAAAATCTCTCCTACAGAACAGCCAAAGCTTTTCCAGTGCTTCACTTGTAGACAATATCTCTGAACGTTTCCTATTTCCTCCTGTAAGCCATTCCCAAAAGCTTGTAACCCACATTTTCAGGTATAGCCACAGCAACAACCCCACTTCTCTGGTACCAAATTCTGTCTTAGTTACTTTTCTGTCGTGGCTGGGACAAATGCCCAACACCAAAAATGAAGGAAGGAAAGGTTTATTTAGCTCACAGTTACTGGACGTTTTAGTCCGTACTCGGCTGGATCCAAGGCTGAGTGGCATATGGCAGAGAGCAGCAGTTCATGGTGGCAGAACAGCAACAATGGCAACAGAGGCAACTAACCAACCTGGGGAGCACAGAGCAATAGCCCAAATCTGTCTCTCTGTCTCTCTTTAAATTACATCAGGCTCTCTACCTTAGCCTATCTGCCTCAGGCCACACCTATAATTCCCAGCAGTACTCAGACCCATAATCTGATCAATACTAAAACATGATCCCAGTGGATCATGGGTCAAGTCTCAAACTCTAGAACTCCCCGCCCCATGATTACATGAGGCGTTAGGGGGAAAACTAGACATAAACCATAACAATGTGGTATACAGCAGTACTTCCTTACCTGGCAAGGACACAATCTTAGATCCTTGAACAGCAAGAAGTACCAAGCCCTGTACTACTTTTTTTCCTTAAGTATGTATACCTGATAAAATTTAAGAAAACAATTCTAACAATATATGCCAGAACAAAATTACCAGTTTCACTATACCTGGACTTTGAATCCATTACTTAGTAAGAATAAGCATTACCTGACCACAAATCATGGTATACTCAGAGCTAATCTAAAAATCCAAATTTGTTGCTACTAAGTTACCCAACAGCATACTGCTGGTAGCGACTGCACTTGATAAAAAGAAAATTCACACCTGGAAAGAACAGCTCAAGATGACACTACTCAAAATAATTTACTTAAGCAGAATTTAAAGTTTATGAATTATTCTTCATTTACTCTTTTTAATTTGTGATTGACTCTAGGTAAATAAAAACACAGAATGCAAAACAGTAATACATGGTGCTACCTGTACTACTATTCAAATTTCAAACATCCTTTTTCTTTTCTGCAGAATTATCTGTCCCTGCCCCATTAACCTGCAACATGTAATTGACATGTTTAGCCAGTGGAATCTGTATAGATGTGATACTATATCCAACCATAATATTTAAGGATTAAATTAGACTGTATGCTAGCTTTCTTGTTCTTTCTTCTGTCATGACAAGTTATGTCCTATATGGTAGCTGTCCCAATATCGTATAATACAAATACAACTTTAAAATCCTAATATATTTGAACTGAAAACATAAAAACTACTGATTCATTTTTCTGACTAAAAGTATGTAATACCTAGTTATAAAATGCCTAGATACAATTCATGACAATTAATGGTCACACTTCATGGAGAGATATGCAGCGTTTTAAATATTTTTCACTAAGAGAAACTAGACCTCCCTGGAGAAATGGCCTATTCCAAGACTGAAGGAGGAAGCCTGAAATAGCCTGACACATAAAAAAAAAAAAAAAAGAAAGACTACCAAAGACCACTGGTATCATATCAAAAGCAAAAGATCCAATTTGAAAACTGTCATCTGTCACAGAAGAGTCAATTTGAGAAAAGAAATTATTGTGGATTAAATATAATTCTTTATTAAATATCATAAAAATTAAAAGTAACATCTCTTGTCCCCTAGAGAAGTAGTAACATAGAAGCAACTCATTTTCCTAAGAATTTGGTAAGTCAGGCATAGGCTTACCTACAACCAGTTCTGTTTGAGGATATTCAAATACTCATAAAGAAGAGTCTTTTATATAATTCCAGCTACACAAAGCACAAGCAGTAATATAAACAAAACCATTTTGCTGTCTTTATGAAAACAACAGATCTACAAATAATCACAAATGGTGTTAAGTGCACTAGGGGAAAACATGAATGGATTGAATGGATTGAATCTTTGTTTGGACAGCTGTAATAAAAAAAAAAACACCTTGGACTTGAAAACTGATAAACAACAAGTTAACAGCTCATACTTCTGCAGACTAGAAGTCCAAGATCAAGATCTCAACAGAAATGGTATGTTAAGAGTTCTTGACTTAATAATAGATGGCACCTTGATGCTGTATCTCCATGTGACAAAAGGGTCAAAGAGAAAATAAACTTCCCTAGACCTCCACTCCCATTTGTGAGGGTTCCAACCTCATGATTCAGCCACTTCCTGAAAGGTTTGCCTAGTAATACCAACACAGGTAGGATTACAGCTCAGCAAGGATTTTTTTTTTTTTTTTTAAAGGCTGCAAATATTCAGACTATACAGGCAGATTGGACTAACAGCACTTGAATCAATATCAGCATCATTTAATTCTTTACCTCTTCTAATTTCTCACAGGCCTTGTTTCTTTCCTGGGCCAATGGAACACATGAACTTTAATCCTTTTGTTCATGTTAATGGCAAGGATAACGAAAAGCACAAACATAAGGATAGTGAGTCTAAAGAAGAAATACAGTGACTATTGTTTCATAGAGAACATGTATGCCAGTTTTCTGATCTTTACTTTGTCCAAATAGTTAAAGTTTTAATTTTAATGCAAAATCTTAACTTTGACTTGTTTGTGCTTCAAATTAGCAACTTGAGATGATGATGATTGGTTATGAGTTTACTAGACATACCCACTCCTTTTGCCAGATACATGCCATACAATATCAAACTCAGATTAGCTTACTGTTCTTTAAGTGCACGTATTATATCAGAGAAGTCTCTGGCTGTCAACATAAACATGAAAGCACATTAAGTGTTCTAGGCACAGCAGATGCATCAGGCTAAACCTGAGGCAGAATAGAGAATGCTTTTCTTTTCACTGCTCTCAAAATCGTATCTTCTCTGGAGAGGAAATAACAAAGCATTTTCATGTAAAATGTAAGTCATCTTCTAAAGTTAGGAGGAAGGGAATACTGGCCCAAAAGGGATAACTTCACACTAACCATGAAAATCAAAATCTAAATGATCCATGGCAAAAGTTACTATGAAAAGCACTGTTGGGTACAAAACATCTATTGTATTTTCAAGACTCATCAAAAATATCTAGATTGGGAGAGGAAAAATAAAAATATATAACAAACAAGGGCTTCTCTACTTTGGTTTCAGCTTGTTACCTGGCCAGATCCCAGTATTATTTAATAATGTGAAGGGTTTTAACCCATTTACAGCCAGTATGAAAGAGTTTATAATAATTTCTCTTGTACTTCAAGAAGCTCACTGTACTAAACTCAGCAAAGAGCACTGTAAGGATGTTCTTCTCTTATTGTCACATAATGAAAACAGGTTCACCTCTGTCTTTGCCCCTTTTAAAAAGGATGCTTTCGGGGCCATACTTAACAACAACAGTAAAGGAAAGTGAGAAATTAACTACAATAAATAAAAGCGTTACTTTAAAATTAATTCTTTAGCTATACATTCTACCTCTCCAAGATAATACCAGATCATTCAATGCACAGGGTTTGAGAGTTTTTTTTGTTTTTTTTTTTTTTTTTTTTTTTGTGGGACCAGGGTTCGAACTCACGACCTTGCACTTGCCCAGCAGGCACTTGTGCCTCGGAGCTATCTCCCCAGCCCCGGGTTTGAGAGTTTTTTAAACACTGTGTTGACTCAATTAGCAAAACCTTGGGGATGCCCACATACTTTTGTTTACTAAAAAAATGAAAGTGACATAAAAGCAAACACTTGCTCCTTATTTACTACTGCTATTGTGCCTGGGGAGACAGCATGACTACACAATTATTTTTTAAATTTTATCTATTAAGTCTAGTGAGAAAGAATGTGGTAAGACAGTTTCAAAAAAAGGTTAATAGGACAGTTACAAAAATACACTGCATATTGTTGTCTTCATAGTGGTCATTTGGAGTACAGGATACAGGCAAGACACACTGCCTAAACATTTTTGGTACAAATCTTTCTTCTCAGTGAACTAAGAGAAGGGAGCTGTATATCTATACTAACTATTTTTTTCACTACAAAATGGCCCTTTATTTATATCCCCCTTTTGTTTTGTTTTGTTTTGTCAAACCCAGAGATTGGTGTTCCATTGCCATTCAAATAATGTAGGTGCATGAATTCAGCAAAAAATTCATTCATTCATTCATTCGCTCATTCATTCATTCATTCATTCATTCATTCATTCGTATTTTAGCGAAGGGTCTACAAGGTTTTCAGGATCTCACTACTAGACCGAACTGGTAGTGATCCACCTGTTTACAGTCCCTCCAAAAGCTGGGATTACAGACATGTGCCACTATGTCCAGTCTCAACTGCTGTCTCAGCGTGCCCTAGAGGGTGGGGCCGGCATGGCAGGCCCAGGGATGGAACCTAGCCCCTGTGCTCTGCTTGCAAATGCTTTAATCCGTTGAGCTATTTGGCTGGCCCTGCACAATTATTATTTTTTCCCTACAATTACTTGCTTAAAATATATACAGCTCCTTCTTTTTAGTAGTCAGTAGTTTTTAAATAACCAAAATACAATCCTCTATGACTAAAATTCATTATTTGTTCTCTTTGGCTCCCACACTGATCACCATTACCTCCCCAATTTCAATGACTTCTATCTACACTTTTTTCTAACACCAAGTATGAGTAAAGAAAAAGAACTATGCTATAGATGCTATCCCACTAGAGGCTCTTCTGTATATTGTTATTAAAGTGATCTGTGGCAATATTCCCAAAGTAATGACATAAAATTTGTGACTATCCTAAAAATTCTTCAGTAAACTTAGCAAGAAATAAATATAACCTAAGCATGTATTAAGTTCCTCAAGTCATATAAAACAGGGCTTTCAGCAAGCAAAACTTCATCTTTAAATACGGTGTTTTAAGAGATAACTCTTGGCTAGGTATTGGGTTGTACACCTGTAATTCCAGCACTTGGGAAGTTCAGGCAAGAGGACTGCTGTAAATTCAAGGCTACACAGTGAATTCAGACTAATCTAAACTACACAGTGAGACCTTGTCTCAAAAGAAAAGAAGGGGTGAGAGGGGAGCAGAGGGGAGTGGAGGGGAGGGGAGAGAAAAGAAAAGACCCACAAACTCTTTTACAGGGTTTGTCTTTGATATGCTCAGTTCGCAGGCATCACCTCAAGTTATTCATTCTTCTTAGCACCTGCCAATCCAACACTGTGCTTCTGGGATGTTAACGCTTCACTTTCCACTTTCACCTGCCAATGAAAATGTTCAAAACCAAATGCCATGACCATACCCTTCAGCTGAAGAATCTTGCCAATCTGTGTGAGCATAACCAGCAGTGTCTAAAATCACTTGGTCTCCGTGAACAATTTGGCAATTATTTGACTACATTTTATTTCCTAATTAAATTTGCCAAGAAAACATTTCAAAAATGTCTGAAAAGTTTTAACTTTCTTCAGGATCTTATCTAAACAGAAGTTCCTCCATCTTAGGTGAGATCTGTGGTAAACATTAGAATTTCCTTGATATTTTGTTCACTTTACAAATCTTTACTTTTACTTATCCTATTTTGTGTCTACTCTTTGAAAAAGTAACAGGTATAAAAGAAAGTAAACTGTTGTGTAAATGTTGTATATTTTAAGACTACTTCATTATTAACAACATAATCCTCTCTAAAAGTCATGCATAGGCTAGCAAAATCACACCATTTCTCTATCTCAGTATTAATTACATATAAATAAAAAGAGGACATTTTATAAGAGAAAGAGTAGATAATGATTGACATTTAAGTAGGTATGGAGGTACACACCTGTAATCCCAGAAATCGGGCAAGGATTGTAAATTTGAGCCTACCTTAGATAAGTGAAGTAGTGATACCTTGTCTCAAAATTAAAACAGGGATTGGAAAAAGGCTCAGTTAGGCCTTGGGTTCAATCAAAAATACAGCAAAGGAAAGAGCTACTTACTTAAGTTAATAAGGAAATCAATATCCAAGAAACAAAGAGTAAAATTATATCCATTAACATGGATAAGGATGCCTGTAATCCCAGAATTTGAGAAGCTAAGGCAGGAGAATCACCATGAGTTTAAGGTCCGGCATGAGCGATGCAGTGAGTTCAAACCAACCTGAACCATACAGTAAGCCTGTTTCAACCACCACCTCCCCAAAAGATTAAAAAGTAAAAGTCTAGCTGGGCATGGTGGCACATGTCTGTGATCTCAGCACTTGGGAGGCTGAGGCAAGAGGACTGGTGTGAGTTCAAGACAAGCCTTGGCTACAAAAGTGGGTCCAAGGTCAGCCTGAACTGTATAGTAAGACCCTGTCTCAATGCATAGTGAGACCCTTTCTCAAAATCACAAAATAAACAGTAAAATAAAATGTTCAGCCGGGTATGGTGGCTCATGCCTGTAATCCCAGCAGTCAGGAGGCTGAGGCAGGAGGATTGGTGTGAGGTCGAGACCAGCCTGGGCAACAAAAGTGAGCTCAAGGCCAGCCTGAACTGCATAGCGAGACCCTGTCTCAAAAAGACAAAAAAAAAAAAAAAAAAAGTTCATAAAATGGACATTATATATCCTGCTATGTCTACTGTTAGCAAGAATGTAAGGAAAAATATAGATATGAATTCTGGGTAACTCTTATTAAAATTAAAAACAATAAACTCAACCATAAAAATTATCCATTTACAAACTAGTTTATGGGCCAGCAAGATAGCTCAGCAGTTTAAAGCACCTGCTTAGGCAAGCGCAGGCAACCAAAGGGACTTTGGTTCGATCCCTGGCACCATATGCTGTGTCAGCCCCACCCCCAGGGCAGGCTGAGCTGGACATAATATTCTTAAAAAAAACAAAACAAAACAAAAAAAACTAGTTTGTTACATGTTTATCACACACAGACATGCACACTGCACATCCCCTAAATTTAAATAAATCAAAGAAGTTTGTAATTATGCTTATTTTGGAAACACTGCATTTTTAACACTGGAGGAAGGTGAAGTAGGTAATGTAAGTGTCCGCTAAAAGAAATAGCAGATTAGACCCAGCACCCAGGCTCCACCTGTGAGTGATACCACCTGGACCCCACCACACACTCATTTGACCCAGCACCCACACCTGGCATGTGAGTGAACTTCATCCATCAGACACACCTGGTGTGGAACTCCAGGGCAGAACTCCCTACACAGAGGCTAGAGGCAAGACCCACCTAGCTGATCCAGGAACTGAACATCTTGCCAGAGTGGCACAGCAGGCTCATCTCAAAGGGCTACGGCAGGAAGAAATAAAGCACAGCAGCCAGACTCCAGCCACACCCACCTGGACAGCCTGAATTTGTTAGACCTAGAACTGGAGCTAATGTAAGAACTCTTACCAAAGTTCTACAACAAAGGTCAGAAGAGTGCTATACAAAATGACAAAGAGAAGGAGTAAAATGGCTCTCAGGCCCAGGGCCCACCCAGAACAAATACAGGGGACAACAGCATACCTGGAAATCACATACCTGAAATCTCTGAAATAATACCATCTGAAGTAAATAAACAACTTCAGAAAGGTATAGGGAAATCAGAGCAGAAATCATTTCTGAAGTGAAAAAAAGAATGATAACTATAATGGAAGAAGTACTAAATGCTCCTACAGACACTGATAAAAAAAAATACAGAATAGAAAAAATGATGGAATCCATGACTGAGCAATATAGGAAAGAAATAGAATGTATGAAGCAGCTTCAAAGTGCTATACAGGAAATTAAAATCTCAATCACAAGCTGGCAAAACCATTTCAATGAAAGTGAAAATAGACTCTCAGATCTTGAAGACATCATTGCAACTAGTGAAAAGTAAGAAATGTTCTCTTAAAGATAACTAGGGCCCAGCAATATAGCTCAGTGGATTAAGCGCTTACTTAGGGAAGCGCAGGGACCAGGGTTTGGTTCCTGGCCCTGCCTGCCACACCTGCCCCACTCTTGAGTATGGTGAGCCAGTGATGGAATCTGGGCGTGGTGGCACACATGTGTAATTTCAGCACTTGAGAGGTACAAGCAGGAGGATCACTATGAGTTAGTAGTGAGACCCTGTACAAAAAAAAAAAAAAAAAAAAAGACAACTAGGATGCTGGAAAAAATAGTTCAACATCTGCAAGAGGATGCAAAAATGCACAACATGAGGCTAATAGGCATCAATGAGAAAGGAGCCAATACAAATGACATAAAAATATGGACAGAAGTAACAGCAGAAAATTTCCTAAATAGGGGGAAATAATCTGACATTCAGGCAACCAAAGCATATAAAACTCCACATAACATCAACCCAATTAAAACTACATCCAGACATATAATAATCAAAATTCTAAAAATTCAGCACAGGAACAGTATACTAAAAGTTGCTGCTAGAGAAAAGACCCAGATAATATTTAAAGGAAAACCCATCACAATAATGGCAGATTTCCCTTTATAAACCATCAAGTCAAAAAGAGCGTGAAGCAAAGTACTACATTCAAGTCTTGCAAGAAAACAAATTCCAACCCAGAATGATATAACCTGCAAAAAACTCTCTTTCAAGTATAAGGGACATGTGAAATACTACAATGACAAAAAACAAATGAAGAATTTCATAATGATGAAACTAACCCTACATAGACTACTAAAAGATATTCTAGAGAGGGATCAACATAACTACAACTCCATGAAAGAGAATGGAAAGAACCCACCAAATAGGGCAAACAATTAAACACAGGAGAAAAAGAGGTATGCAACAGCAGTCTTTCAATTTTTCTTTTGTATACAGCAGCAAAATATTTCTATCACCATGTTCTACAAATGGACTTCTCCTGCAGCCTAGGGGCCATGATTCTTTCTGGGTCTACAGAGTAGATATCAAAGAAACAGCAGCTCAGTCCCACAAGTTACACCTGGCCACCAGACACTGTGTCCACAGCATACTAGAACTTTGTGCAATATCTTATTCCCAAACTGTTAGAAATACTCATCATATATTTGCTATTCCAGTCTTATGTTTTATTCTTAGTAATTACTATCATGAAAATTCTCTCTTAGTTGCTATTTTTGTATACATTCACCTACTCAAATACTGTATGAGTACTCTGAATTAAGCACAGATTCATGTATATGGTACAAAACATTCTGGACTCATGATTTAATTTTAATCTTGGACTATTGTTTTAAGATATTTAATTTTTAATTAATATTTAACTTTTTGAATATTGTTTAATTTAAATTTGTTTTATGATTTATACTGTTTGACTTACAATGTACTTATAAGACATGGTCCATTTTCTCTTATTATTACAAACTTTAAGAAGTATGTATTTTCGCCGGGCGTGGTGGCTCACGCCTGTAATCCCAGCACTTGGGAGGCTGAGGCAGGAGGATCGCTGCGAGTTCGAGACCAGCCTGGAGCTCAAAGCCAGCCTGAACTGCACAGTGAGACCCTGTCTCAAAAAGCAAAAAAAAAAAGAAGTATGTATTTTCCATTGACTTTGTATTAGTTCTTGTCTTACACACACACGTGGGTACACAAGACACACCACACAAAATCTATGAATATGCATATAACATAAGATTGATAATTGCTCTGTAGAAATCTTCAATGACCTTTTAAATGGGGTCATCTAATTATATTTTACATCGTCCTGCATAACTACCATTTTAAGAGTTCTTTATTCTTTTTTTTTGGTGGGACCAGGGTTCGAACTCACGACCTTGCACTTGCCCAGCAGGCACTTGTGCCTCGGAGCTATCTCCCCAGCCCCTAGAGTTCTTTATTCTTTATCTAGGACCATACAGCAACTTCTCTTGCCCTCTGTATTATTGTTATTATTTTCTATATGCTACATCTGGAGATATTAGAATATTTTGAGTAAAATATTCTACTTTTAGTTTCCAAAGATATGTTTGCTAGGTATAAAATTCAATGAGGACAGATTTCTTTTTCAGTCCTTTGAATTAGTCTAGTTTTTACACACTTTTTTTTTTCTCTTCAATGTGGAATAAGATGCTATTTAATTTGACTCCTCCATAGCTAATATTTTTGTTTTATGTATATGCTTTAATGAATTTTTTCTTTACACTTAGTTTTGGACAATTTCATTTTTGTTTATCTTGGTATGATTTTGTTCATATTTCTTGTGCAAAAGGTCCATTTTCTTGGAAATGTGGTGCTATAATTTTGACTAAATCTAGAAATTTTATATCTTTCATATTTATTGCTTACCCCTTTCTACTCTGAAAATTCTAATTATGTGAATGTATGTTTCATGATTTTGGCACAGAGTGAACTATTATATGACTGATCTGTAAATTCTTCATTTTTAGACAATATTGTTATATTCATGTAAGTTTGTAAGGAATTCATTTACAAAGGCCAATCTATTTTTAATCTCATGTATTCTTTTTTTTCTGGCCCAGCAACCAGGCCTGACATATCACTGAGACCACCCTAGACTCTTCCAAAACTCAGTCGACCCAGCAACCAAGCCCCACAGAGGAGTGAGGCCATCCTGGGCCCACCAAAAACTCAAATCAGAAATATTCCTTCAAAAATCAAAATACATAAAATGTTAAAAAATAAAAGAGAGCAAAGTATGATTATGTACTTCACGCCATTGATCTGTTCATGGCTTTTTAATCTGATGATATAAACTTTGTTAATTTCATGGCCATCAAAACAGCTCAGCAAACTAAGGGCTGGGGTGCAATCTCCTGCTGTGCTGGTGCCAACCCTGGGAGCACTGAGTCAGCCATTGAGACCAGGCATGGTGACACATCACTGTAATCCCAGCGCTGGGGAGGCTGAAAACAGGATCACTACAAGTCTGAGCTATACCCTGTGCCAAATACATAAAAGAAAAAAAAAAAAAAAAAAAAAAAAAGTAAATTTTTCTTAAAAGATTTTATAAGCCATGTGTGGTAGCACATATCTGTAATCCTAGCAATTGAGAGGCAGAGACAAGAGGATCTTTGCAAGTTTAAGGCTAGTCTGGGCTACAAAGTAAGCTCAAAACCAGCCTGGACTACGTAGCAAGACCCTGTCTCAAGAAAAAAAGATGGAAAAAAATAAAAAGTCTTGTAAGTTTTTGCTCTTTAACAAAAGCCTAAGTAATGCTGGAAATGTTATAAAAATTCAAAGACAATAAGAATAACAAGAATAGAAGGTGGAGGGCCAAGGATATAGCTCAGCGTGATAAGCACCTGCCTGGCAAGCTCAATGATCCTGAATTTGATCCCCAGTTCTGCAAATAAATGAACAAATAATTGTTGTGATAGCTAATTTTAAGGGTTACATAGATTAGATTACATTAAGTACTGTTCAGCCATTACTTTTGGGTATTATCTGTGAGTGTATTTCTAGAAGTGACTAGCAGTCTCATCCTATGTGAACAGCCATATGAATTTACTCATTCTCTTCCCTCTCACTCTGACACAGTCAGGTTATTAGCTTCTCTGATTACTCTTACTAACAGTTTATCATGGATTTGCCAAGCCCCTATAATCTTACTTATTTCCCACAGCACAATTTCTCCCGTAGACTAATCAATGCTTTCAATGATAAAGTGCCTTAGAATGACCCTTTTTCATATACAAATTATGCTATGTCGCTTGAAAAACCACATTAATATAAAGGTGAAAATGAAACCTATAAATCATGTACTATGAGAACTTTAAAGAGACTTCCAGGAAGATGGTGGTGTGCTAAGCAGCAGAAAAGAGCCTCTCTGACGGTGCTCTCTGGACCCTGGAATACAGCAACAAGAGGAAGAGAAGGAGCGAGGTGGGTCTCCCAAGAAGGACCTGAATCGAGAACTGAAGCCCACAGGGAGAGCGAACAGAGACACTTCAGTGAAGGAGGAAGCAGGGGCAGAGCCTTCTCCTGAGTCAGGACTCATTACAGAGAGGAGCGGTTCGCCCCCACAGGCACAGTGACTGCTCAGAACAGGGGCCTCCTAGGAGAGGCAGAGGCACAGCAGTGGAGGGGAGCAGTGCACATCAAGGACTGAACTCGCTGAGGGGGAGTGCTGAGGGCTCAGCTGTCCTGCACAAGAGAGGGAGACAGTTGGCTCAGAACTCAGAACTGCTGGGTCTGCCTAGCACTTCCAGCTCAGTTCAAGCTTGCAGAATGCACAATGACTGCTGTACACTGCAGGGAACTGACCTTGGCCCCTTCAGCCTGAATACAGCCTGAACTTCAGGGGAAATTAAGGTGCCGGATCACTGACATTATCTACTACCCTGCCATAAAGTTACTGCTGCTGGCTTGCTAAGCTAAACCAATGAAGATGTGGTTTCTGTCTCCACACACTGACTACCAGGGACAGCATGGACATACCTGAAAGTGGGTCTTTTTTTCCTTTTCTTTTCTTCATTTCTGCTTTTTTAAAAAAGATCTTTTATTTATTGGGTACAAGATTTCTCTATCCCACTTGGACTCATATTGATGATTGTCCTGTCTCAGCCTTAGCACAGCATGTGGCACTGGGGAACGAACCCAGGTCCTTGCGCTTGCCAGGCAGGCACTTAGACACTGAGGTATCTCCACAGACCTGTCATTATTCTTATTGATACCATGGTTTTGCTTTTGTTTTCTCCTTCCCTGTTCGATCTTGTCTTTATGAAAGTATGAATGGGGTTCCTAGCCTCTTTCCGGTTGTGGTTCTATTCTCTTCTTCCCTTTATTTCTTCCTTTTTCTTCAGTCTCTGCTCCTGTTTCCTACAGTTGGTGGGAACTCCCTTGACCTCCATCGTTACTTCTAATCTCCTCCCCTTCTTCTCTATTTTCTCCTTATCCCATTTTAAATTTGAAACCCTGAGGTTGACATATTAAGGATTTATATACTGCATATAATTTTCAAATTGTTTTTAGATTTTGTTACATAACCACAAATATAGTTCATACAGTTAAAGGTGACAAATTAATGGTTACCTCTGTCATTTCCTAGGCTGTGTTTAATGTTACTGTTACTGCTGATGGTACAACTTCAGTGACATAATTGGCTTAGCTGTTCTTCCTGGTATTCTAAGGCTGAGACTGAGTTAGAGTTACAGAAAATACTATGGCACAGTGCCAAAGAACCAGGTGCTGGCCCAGCAGGCAGTTACTTTCCATCCCCAACAAATCGAAGAGGTAGGATCCTGCAACACACTGAAGAAGTGACCACTGCCTAAGGGTTCTAAGTAGACAAAACCTAGGACCTTATTCACACTATCCTGGAGGTATTGTCCACTGAACTGTACACTCAGCTCATATCTGAAACTTCAAATAAAAAACTTAGGCATTCAAAAATCAATTCGTTGGAAGACATAATACATTAAAATAGATACTGTATTTAAAAAAGGAAAATGAATGTTAAATGATTAAAAGCAGTTGATGATATTAGCAAATCGCATTTGTGTGATTTGATTAAAAAAAAAAAAAAAAAAAAGCTCACCCTGTATATGAAGTTGCTGAATTCCAAGACAAACACCAAGCAGCATGATGTAAGAGTCCTGGACTGAGTCAGGAGGCCTCTGTTCTAGCCTAAGGCTTCAGTTTCCTCATCTGTAAAATGAGGGTGCTGAATTAGATGCACTAGTCCTCCCTTAGCCATGCTTCCCCCTGCACAGTTTGTTTCACTACAGTCCAAAACCATTAAATGGAAAAACTAAAGAACAATTCATACATTTTAAGTAACTTTTACTACAGTATACTATAACTGCTCTCTTTTTAAATTTGTTGTTTATGGTGTATACTACACAAGCTAAATATTTTCAAGGTATATTTGCACAGGGAGAATATGGTCACTAGTACCATTACTACCCAACTTTGGGGAACCACTGGAGTCTTTAAATGTAGTATACCCATGGATAAAGTGAAAGCTCACCTACACTGAATAATTCTAAAGATTTAAAAGGAATATTTTTGTTAGCTATAAAGTATAACTGTAGGAGAGCTAGCCAAATAACTCAGTGAATTAAAGTGCCTGCAAGCAGGCTTAGGGGCGGGGGATTCAATCACCAGGCCTGCAGTGCAGGACCTGCCCTGGGGGCGCACTGAGACAGAAACTGAGACTGAGCATAATGACATGGCAATAATCCCAGCTTTCGGGAGGCTGTAAACAGACGGATCACTATGAGTCCAATTGAGTAGTGAGAGACCCTCCCTAAAATACAAGAAGTATAACTGGGAAAAGCAGGAGGGATGAAAACAATTTTCAAATTGTAAAAGGGATACAAAATTTGAAACTACAAAGAGGAACTGCTTTGTAATTTTTCACTGCTAAAACACTTTTGGGGGCATAATAGCTTTAAGAACATTATTATCTAGACACAAATAATAACTAAACCCATTATGAGCTAAAGACATTCACTTTGGCCAAAGAGAATAGACATGTACTATGAATCTACCGCGAGAAACAACTATGGACTGTTATTTAAATGATTAAGTACCTTGTAACTATATCCAGTTAAAAAACTGTATTAAAAAATAAAATTAGAAAAAATTACTACAGCCTATCTAGAGAGCGACTTAATGCTAATATGCAGTAAAACAAGAATTACCGTTTATGGTTGATACCCTTTGATGTTGATGACTATTTTCTCTGTATATTTTTTTATCTCAGAAGATAGAATATGGCTTTACCTTATGACAAAGCTAACTGAAAACAAAAGAAAAAATACTTACTGGAGTAAAAAGAACACACACACACACAGACACATATTTTTTTACATATCTTTGTGTTTAAGTTTTCTATACTGAAAAAAGTCAAGCTTCGGGTGTATCAAGTGACTCCAGTTTGTCAAAAACTGGTAGTTTTCAAACTACAATCTCCTAAATGTAATTAACTTGTTTTAACTAATCTTCCAGGGGCTATCAAACTTAACAACTAGTTTTATATTAAAAAATAAACCTCGGTTCTACTTTTACTTATTCACTTCTTTTAAGTTGATACTAAACCTACCTGGTATACTTAAAACTCGAGCAATCTGACAACCAATAAATGTAATTCCACTATTAAGAATATGCCAAGCAACTTATTCAGAATACCTTTTAAAAGTTGTAAAGACATAATGAAACATTCAATGAAACAAAGACAACTTTGCAAAGTATGTTCAATGAAATTACCTAGTGATTTGAAAATAATTTGGCATAAACAATTCCATTTCTCAGTCATTTCAGTATTTAACTTGGTATTATATAATATCACAGTATTTATTATTAGTAATAAAATTTCTCTCTGGCTAGTAAAAATGAAGGCAAAAATAAAGCAAACATGAGAAAGAAATTGTTTTTTTGGCTAATCTCAAAAGGTTTGTCATGGTCTGGCAATTTTAGCTGAGTGGTCTAAAACTCTTGCTCAGGCAGGCGCAGCAGACCCTAGTTCAATTCCCAGCACATGACAGGTCAGCGCAGTCCAGCCCAGCTCGCAGGGTGGGCTACGCCGAAAAACAATTTAAAAATACAACAAGGTTGGTCATGGCCAAGGGAACCTAAGGGAGCAATTACTTAAAAACACACACACACACACACACACACACACGCACAAAACCTGATTTATATGGAATATATTGCTGATTTTAATTTGGCAGTGTAATTTATAATCCTAACAAGCTTATTAAAGAACATATATAGTGCCAAAAACCAGAAATGCACATTAGGGCTCTACCTTGATCAGGAGTTATTTTCTGCAGTTTTCTACATTTATTTTACTTCCTTTGTCATTTCTTCAGAGACACAAACATTAAGATACTTAATTTTACAAGTACTGTCTTTAGGCAATATGAAACAATTTTTGCCAAAGTCAAAGAATGTTTCACTGCCTTGGTAAAGATATCTCCTGTAGGAAACCTTTAGTATGAAGATCAATAGGTTAAAAAAGGAATTGATTAGCTAAGGAGATGTTATGTTTATGAAATTCACATGATTTGTCCCATCACTTTCTGGGTGGGGATGGGCAGACTGGGCCCTGAGGCCTCCCCCATGCTGCACAAGTGCTCTGCAACTGAGCTGCATGCTGAATTCCCCAACCAACTGTATCTACAGGGAGTAAGCACACATTTGTTATTCTTTGTTCTATTCTTGAAGTCAGTGTACAGCATAATTTTCTGCAATACGAAACTACCTCATTTAGATACAAGTAACACAGAATTCTTGGGATAATATAAATGGTGAGGGGGAAAGGAGGTAATCAATCTATCTATCTCTATCTATCTATCTAAATGGTGAGAGTTGAGCCATGTCATCTACCACATTTACATTGAAAAGGTTGGAATATTTAGAAACAGTAATTACTTTGTTCATTACTGTAATATATTTAGAGAAATAAAAAGACTACCAAAAGAAGTCTATTAAGGTGTTTAGATGTCAAAGCCTCATGGCTGCAGTATGGTACAGGCCTCTCGAATCACAGGTGTGGCTGCTATACCCACCGTGGGGCAGGTAGCTTGCATACAGTACAAGCAGGGGGGAAAAGGCTTGTCTCTGGCACTCTTCCCATTTTGCTTTTGTAGCTTTTGCTATCTCCTACCATAAACTGGTATCCTCTGTCACGTGCCACTCTGCCTGGGAGTTAGCTGACTATGAAGAGAGAGCCTTCGTGGTCCTCATCCAAGTCTAGAAAGTTTATACTTGTACTCCTATGGATAAATTATTGAAATTCCATCAAATTTAATCTACCACCACCAGTACAACCCACTTTGTAAATAAATACACAATAACACATGGGGAAACAAGGAGATCTTGAGTCCAGAACAAAAGGCCTTGACCCAGCTCTGAACCTGGTTTTTTTCTGTTTGTAAGACTGGAGTGTCATGAGAATGACTGAGTGTGAGAGTGGTGCTAAGTACAGGAGTCTAAGTAGGAAAGCACTTCAGCAGTAAACATGCAGCAAGAAGGATACACAGGAAGAGAGGTCTGCATAGCACAACTGAGATAGTATCCAATGTTTGGGGGTTCATGCTTCACCTCTTATGTGGCATCTTTCAAACCCTAAAAAGTCACAGCCTCTTATCCAGCTGCTGGATCCCAGACAACAGCTTCAAACACTGGCTCTTCTTCTTGCCTCTTCCCAGCTCACACAAAGAAACAAACAGGTTCTGGGAAAAACATGGCCTGTCTCCTGAAAGACCACACACATTGGCACATCAGCTAGATTCTTTATACATTGCTTAAAGCCAATTAAAGGCATAAAAACATCCTCCTAGTCAGCACTGTACACCTCTATACATTAAAAGCAGGGTCATGTTAGTCCAAATGGAGATGATTACTTCTGTTTCAAGGAGAGTCACCCAGGTAGTCTTCCACCACTATAGGCTGAAACATCTGCGAACTGTGAGCTAAATGAACCTTTCCTTTCTGAATTCTGGGCATTGGGTATTTCTCTCAGCAATTACACAGAAGTAACCAAGACAAAGCCCAATACATTATTTTTGGATACTGAAAAGAAAAGCCCTTAAACTATCAATTCGATAATTTGAAAGTCTAGTCTACCAAAATAGTTTTCTTAAGAATAGACATCAAAATTGCTTATTACGGAAATGTACTTGAATAGCACTATGTTTAAACCATGAAATAACCCTGAAGAGCGACCATCTGGTTTTTACCACAAAATTCATTAGCAAACAAAATCTAGTGTTTCCAACTGGCTAGCAATCTCAGCATAAAACCTCATACAGCATTTCTTTCTTTAAAAATAGAGGAGGGCCAACATGGCGGGAGCAGTAAGCAGCAGAGAAAAAGCCTGACAGTGTTCTGCAGATACAAGAATACAGCAACAAGAGGAAGAGAAGGAGTGAAGTGGGTCTCCCAAGAAGGATTTGAAGAGAAAACTGAAGCCCACAGGGAGCGCGAACAGAGAAACTTTAGTGAAGGAGGAAGCAGGGGGCAGAGCCTTCTCCTGAGTCAGGACTCACTACAGGGAGGAGCAGTTCACCCCCACAGGCACAGTGACTGCTCAGAACACCAGAGAGCCTCCTAGGAGAGGCAGAGGCGCAGCAGTGGAGGGGAGCAGTGCACATCAAGGACTGAACTCACTGAGGGTGAGTGCTGAGGGTTTAGTCGTCCTGCACAAGAGAGGGACTGGCCGGGAGCCATCTTTTAGAGGAAGACAAGCTGGCTCAGAACTCAGAACTGCTGGGTCTGCCCCAGCTGAATTCAAGCCACAGAAAATATGCTGACTGCTGTAGGCTGAATGGTGCAGGCTTACAGAGATCATCCACTATCCCACCAAAAAGCTACTGCTAACTTGCAGGGATATATCAACAGAAATCAAGACTCTTGTCTCCACACAATCTTAGCAGTGACAGCAAAGACGTATTTGGAAGTGGATTTTATTTTCTCTCTTAGACTCTGATTTGTTGTTTATTATGTTGGTGGTACTTGTATTTTTGTTTTTTGTTTTCTGTGGGCTTTTTTCTCCTTCATTACTAGTTTTGTTTTTATATGATTCTGAATGTGGTCATCATCCTCTTTCTGGTTGTCGTTTTTTTGTTTTCTATTTATTCTTCTTTCTTTCCTCCCTTCCAGTATTTCCCACCAGTTTCCCAAAGTTTGTGTGATTCCCCTTTGTCCTCTAGCCTTACCTCTAAGGTATTGCAATTGTCTATTTCTTCCATAGCCTATTTTAAATTTTAACTCCTACAGTAAAACTGACATAATAAGGACCTGCATATAATTTTCTGGTTTTAGATTTTGTTATGCAACCATAAATCTAGTTGATATAAGTAAAGATGGCAAATTCATAGTTATCTCAGTTTATCATTTTCTAGACTGTTTTCAATGGTATTGTCATGGTTGATGGTACCACTGTAGCCTAAGGTGATATAGTTAGTCTAACTAGCTGTTCTGCCCGGTATTTTAAGACAGACTGACTAAGGGTTACAGAAAATAGTGTGGCAAATTGCCATGAACCCAGGGGTAGGCCCAGCAGGCAGTACTTTCTCCTCCTAAACAAAATGAAGAAGTAGGATCTTGCATGTGATTCAAAAACCAAAAACTAGCTATACCTGAAGATACCTCCAGGAAATAGTAATTTCCTAAGAGTGCTAAATGCTACGAATAAAGCAAGCCACTACAGGCAACTTACAAATATCACCTGAGGAATTAAGCTAAACAAAAGAGAAGTACAAGAACAACAAAAAGAAAAAGATGAAAAAAGAAAAAGGGAAGAAATGATGGAATCCCAGATATCAAGTTCTCCAAATGTAAACCAGGGGACAATGAGAAAGAACAATTCAAAAGTCACTCACCTGGACTCTCTGAAATGATAACAGCAAAGTAATTGAATGAGGCTCTAGAAAAAAATCAAATCAGAAACAATTTCTCAGAAGTACACAGATGGTTTTCACGATGAAAACCAGGCACAGGGACTCTACAGTAGATTAGATTTTTGACTCTAAAGCCAAAAACACAGGAACTTAAGGAAGCTATGAAGTTATGAATGTTCAGCTTAAGAAAAAAACTGAATACAGAAAGCAGATATTAAGAATAAAAATGCCACTGCAAGTATCCACAGAAGATCAAGCCAATGGGAGGTCAGGATCTCAGACACAGAAGACAGGCTTGAAGTTGGTGATTAAGAAAAGTTTCTTAAAATAGCAAACAATGAGAAACAAATATAGCAGCTGCTAGATGAGGCCAAGAATAGCTAGTTCATAGACCACATAGCAGAAAACTTCCCTGATAAGAGAAAAAGAATTTGATATACAATATGCAAGGCATAGAGAACTCCAATTAGCTATGATCAACAATAATCTCCAGACAGGCCTATCATATTCCCAATTCCAGAAACTCAAAACAAAATTAGAATCATAAAAGCTGTTAGAGAAAAGAAACAAATCACCTATAAAGGAAGCCCACCAGAATCACAGCTGACTTCTCAGCCCAAATTAAGCCAAGGAGAGCTTGGAGGGAAGTATTTCAAGTTCTAAAAGAAAACAATCTTCAATCTAGATTGATATACCCCATAAAAATACTTTTCACAACCGATGGAAAAGGTATTTCCTACCCAAACACACACACACACACACACACAGAAAATTTATGCCCCCCAAACCAGCACTATGAAATGTTGGCAGACTGTCTAGAAAGAGATAACAAGGACTACAACTCCATAAATCCCAACAGAAGGTATCTACCGAGCAAAGCAAACAAATAGAGAAAAGAGGAGAAACAAACAGTAATAACATAACAAGGATCAGTGAGTATGCATCAGTTATAACCATCAATGTTAAAGACCTCAATTCAGCAAACAAAAAAGACCCAGACTGCCAGAATGGATCAAAATGCAAGATCTATAGCTAGGTGTAGTGGCACATGCCTGTAACCCCAGCCCTTGGGAGGCTGAGGAAGGAGGATCAGTGTGAGTGTGAGACTAGCCTGGGCTATAAAAGTGAGTTCAAACCCAGTCTGAACTACATAGAGACTCTGTCTCAAAATGACAAAAAAATAAAAATAAAAAAAGCAAGATCCAACAATGTTGAGGGCCTCAGCATGAGCCGCTCCCAAATGGCGCCGGCTTCCTGCTTCCGGGTTGTCCTGCAGCGAAAAGCAATTTAGCTGTAATCTGTTTTTGCCTGGCAACCGATGTAGTAACCAATCAGATTTGACTGTGCGAGCGATGGTGATTGGTGGGCGAAGTGCTATATATGAGGGAAGCGCAGGCTGGAGGGTGAGAAGAGGTAGAGATGTAAAAGGGTGGAGGATCTTGTTAGATCCTGGCTGCTGTACTGAATAAAAGTCTACAAGCTTAAGTCCGGCGTTCAAGCCTTTGTGTTGCGGCGC
>PVJA010001860.1:0-42342 GCA_004027025.1 Myocastor coypus
ACAATATGCAATATGTCAACTTTCAAAGAAAAGAAAGGGGAAAAGAAAAAAAAAAAAAAGTAATGTGGATTTAGAAAGGTTAATGTTTAATTGTTTGATCAATCTTATATACCTATATGTATTAATCTAAACTGATCTGATGATGAAAATATGTAATATAACCATTGTTAAATTTAAACAATAAAAAAATTGAAACAAACAAAAAAATAAAAAATAAAAACTGTAATTTTGGTGGTGGCGCAGGCCTGTAATCCCAGCACTTGGGAGGCTGAGGCAGGAGGATCGATGTGAGTTCCAGACCAGCCTGGGCTACAAAAGTGAGCTCAAGGCCAGCCTGAACTACATAGCGAGACCCTGTCTTAAAAAAAAAAAAAAAAAAAAAAAAAAAAAAAAAAAAAAAAAAAAAAAAAAAATACCCTGTAATTTTGCAACAGTTATGATTCAGAATGGCTTTAGGCGACCCCTGTGTTTTGGTCATTCGACCCCCCACTGGGGTCGCCACCCACAGGTTGAAAACCGCTGCTTTACATAAATAACAAAGTCATTAAGAGAGACATTAGGGAATCATCATCTTTCACAATAGCATTCCAAAGAATGAAATACTTAGGAATCAATCTAACAAAGGATATAAAGGAACTCTGTATTGAAAACTATAGTATCCTGAAAAGGACAATGAAGTGGGTATCAGAAAATGGAAAGGTATCTCATGCTCCTTGGTAGGTAGAACCAATATAGTAAAAACAGTCGTACTTCCAAAATGGGTACAGATTTAACATAATTCTGATAAAAATTCTAGCAGCATATCTCACAGATTTAGAGAACACAATCACAAATTCATTTGGAACTAGAAGAGACCTACAATAATAGCAAAGGCAATTCTGTGCTTCAACACAAGGCAAGGAGCTTCACAATCCCTGACTTATGTTATATCACAAAGCTACTATGACAAAAACAGCATGGTGCTGGGGGAAAAAACCCAGACCCAAAGATCAATGGAACAAATTAGAAGATGCAGATCCAACTCTAGACATAGCCAGCCTTATGTTTGACAAAGGTGCCAAACACACTCATTGGAAGATTGCCTCTTTGACAAATGGTGCTAGAAAAACTGGCTTTATAAATGCTTGACACTAAAATTGAACCCTTGATCCTATCTGGCATCTCCTCTGGCCCGCGCGCCTGCCAGGTAAGAACCCTCGGCCCACCTCCATTTTTCAGCTCCTTCTGCCCAAGCTGTAGTCCTGAATCCATCTGGCATCTCCTCTGGCAACCCGTCTGGCCCATGTACCAGCCGGTATGGACTCTCAGCCCACCTCCTTCTTTCAGCTCCTCCCACTCGAGCTCCAGTCCTGAACCCATCCGGCAACCTATCTGGCAACCTGTCTGGTCCATGTGCCTGCCAGTTAAGGACCCTCAGCCTGCATCCATTTTTTGGCTCCTCCCGCCCAAGCACCAGTTCCAAATCCATCTGGCATCCCATCTGGCCCACATGCCTGCAGGACTCTTCAACTCCAGAGCTCCGACTCCACCCACAGACCCGACCCACGGGGCCTTGCAGCAGCCAGCAACCCAAGCTCCGACATGAAGCCAGGCACATCTGGAGGGGAACCAACTTGGTGGATCCAGACCAAACTCCCATAGGCGCTAACAGCATAACTTCACCAAAGTGCAGAGATCACTGTCATACAAAATGATAATGACAAGGAGTTAGATGATATCTCAGGGCCCGAGCCCACCCAAGTCAAATACAGGAGACCCTACCACAGAAGAAAATGTCAATCATGCAGCCAAAACCTCTCAATCTGAGGTAGACAGACAAGTACAGAAATGTACAGAGCAACTCAGATCAGAGATAACATCTGAAATCAAAAAAAGAAATGAATTCATGGAATCTGAAGTGGAAAAACAATTGCAGAAACATATAGAGGAAACCAGAACAGAAATAACCCCAGAAGTAAAAAAAAAAACATATCTAAATTAACAGCACCTAAAGTAGGGGAACAAATGCAGAAAGGTAAAGAGGAGAACAGAGCAGAAATGATCTCTGAACTAGAGAGAGAAAGGATAACTATAATGAAAAACTCAAACAATATTAAAGAAGATATTGATAAAAAAAATTAGAGGAGAGTAGAAAAATGATGGATCCCCTCACTGAGCAATATAGGAAAGAAATAAATCGCATGAAACAGTTTTAAAGGTATCTACATACAAGAAAATAAAATCTCAATCAGAAGTTGGCAAAACCATATGAACGAAGAGTTTCAGACCTTGAAGACACAGTCGGAGCTAGTGAAAAACTAAGAAAGGATCCCTTAAAAACAACTAGGATGCAGGAAAAAAAAGAATTCAACATCTGCAAGATGATGCAAAAATGAACAACGCGAGATTCACAAGAATCAATGAGAAAGGAATCAATACAAATGATATAAAACGAATATGGCCAGAAGTAATAGCAGAAAACTTCCCTAATGTGAGAAAGCAATTGGACATTTAGGTAACTGAAGCATACACAACTCCAAATAACGTCAACACAACTAAAAGCACACCCAGACATATAATAGTCAAGATCCCAGAAATCCAGCAAAGAATAATATACAAAAAGCTGCTACACAAAAGAAACAGATTACATTTAAAGGAAAACACATCAGAATAACAGCAGATTTCTTTTCACAAACCATGAAGTCAAGAAGAGCATAGAGCAGAGTGCTTCAAGTCCTCCATGAAAACAAATTTCAGCCCAGACTACTATACCCAGCAAAACTCTCCTTCAAGTATGAGGGAGAAGTGAAATATTTCAATGACAAGGAACAACTAAAGAATTTCATATCAAAACCAACACTACACAGTATACTAAGAAATATTTTAGAGGGACCCAAATGACCCAAACTCAACAAATGAGAACAGAAACATCCCACCAAATAAGGTAACCAACTATAAATATAGGAGAAAAAGTGGTAAACAGTAGTAAATAAAAGTCATGTCAATCATTTCAATTATAACCATCAATGTAAATGGTCTCAATTCTCCAGTTAAAAGAAATAGACTGGCTAAGTGGATAAGGAACAAAACCCAACAATATGCTGTACACAAGAAATACACTTAACTCATAAAGAAAACTCACAGACTAAAAGTTAAAGGATGGAAAACAATACTACATGCACCAGCACCTCAAAAAAAAGCAGGAGTAGCAATCCTGCTTGCAGATACTCTAAACTTCAAACCAAGATTGATCAAACGAAATAACGAAGGCCACACTACATATTCGTTAGGGGAAAAATTCAGGAAGAAGAGGTAACCCTGAGGAATATGTATGCACCCAACACGGGAGCAACAGGTTACATAAGACAAACCTTAATGGACATGAAAAATCTAATATCCAATACCACAATCTTAACAGGAGACCTTAACACCCAATTCTCCGAAAAACATAGGTCAAGCAGACAAAAAATTAGCAAAGAATTAGCAGAACTGAACCAGAACTTGGAACAACTGGACTTAGTGGACATACTCAGAATGTTCTACCCAACCACTTCCAAATGCACACTTTTTTCAGCTGTACAGGGGACATTTTCTAAAATATACCATATATTAGTCCACAGGTCATGCTTAAGTATATGCAAGAAAACAGAAATTATCCCACGCATATTATCTGATTACAGTGCAATCAAATTGGACATAAATGACAAAAGAAACCATAGGAATTCCAGGACTACAAAGAAATTAAACAACACTATTCTCAGCAACCAGTGGGTTACAGATGAAATTAAACAAGATATTAAACAATATCTAGAAGTTAATGAAAATTCAAACACAACCTACTGGAATTTATCGGATGCAATGAAAGCAGTTCTAAGAGGGAAATTTATAACTCTGAACTCACACATTAAGAAAACAGAATGGGAACAAATAAATACTCTTATGCAGCATTAAACCGACTAGAAACGGAAGAGCAAACGAAATCCAAAACCCAAAGGCAGGAGGAAAATATAAAGTTAGAGCAGAAATTAATTCAATCAAGACAAAGAAAACAACACAAAGAATTAATGAATCAAAAACTTGGTTCTTTGAAAGATTAAATAAATAACTAAAATTAATAAGCCCCTAGCTAATCTCATCAAAAAGAGGAAAGAAAGGACTCAAATTCAAGCAATAAAGAATGAAAAAGGTGAAATTACTACACACCTAGGAGATACTAGCTACTTTGAGAATCTTTACTCTCATAAAATTGAAAACACAGATAAAATGGACAAATTCCTAAAAGTACAAATTATCAAAACTGAATCAAGAAGATATGAGAACTCTCAATAACTCAATAACAGCCAATGAAATACGAAATGTAACAAAAAGCCCACTGACAAAGAAAAGTCCAGGACCTGATGAATTTACCACTACTGAATTCTACAAGAAATTTATAGAAGACATAATCCCAATACTCCTCAAACTCTTCAATGAAATCGAAAAGGAAGCAATCCTTCCAAAATCATTCCTAGAGGCAAGAATTACACTGATACCTAAACCAGAAAGAGATTCAACTAAAAAAGAAAAGCATAGACCAATTTCTCTCATGAACATAGATGCAAAAATAATCGCCACTAGAATACAATAAATCATCAAGAAGATTATACACCATGACCAGGTAGGATTCATCCCAGGGATGCAAGGATGGTTCAATA
The DNA here is from genome assembly GCA_004027025.1 of Myocastor coypus. Classification (NCBI taxonomy): domain Eukaryota; kingdom Metazoa; phylum Chordata; class Mammalia; order Rodentia; family Myocastoridae; genus Myocastor; species Myocastor coypus. The sequence goes on from PVJA010001860.1 coordinate 4,674, forward strand.
TACACAAATCTACAAATGCAATACACCTTATCAATAGAGCCAAGACCAAAAATCACATAATTGTCTCAATTGATGCCAAAAAGGCCATTGACAAAGTCCAACACTCATTCATGTTCAAAGTCCTACAGAACTAGGCCCAGAGGGCCTATACCTCAATCTGATAAAAGCCATCTACAACAATCCAACAACTAGCATAATTCTAAGTAGGGAAAAGCTGAAGTCTTTTACTCTCAGATCTGGTACAAGACAAGGATGTCCTCTATCACCACTCCTATTCAATATAGTTCTGGAATCACTAGCTACAGCCATTAGACAAGAGACAGAAATAAAAGGAATAAGAATAGGTAAAGAAGAAGTAAAACTATCACTATTTGCAGATGACATGATAATCTACTTGGAAAACCCCAAGAACTCCACGAAGAAGATACTAGAATTAATACACAAATTCAGTACCATAACAGGCTACAAAGTCAACACACAAAAGTCAATAGCACTGCTCAACACAGATAACAAACACATTGAGAAATTAGAGAAACAGTACCTTTTATGATAGCACTGAAGAAAATGAAATACTTAGGAATTAACCTAAGGAAGTAAAAGACCTTTTCAATGAAAACTACAGTACTCTGAGAAAAGAGATCCTAGAAGGTTTCAGAAAATGAAAAGATATTCCCTGCTCCTGGATAGGAAGAACCAACATTGTGAAGATGGCCATACTCCCTAAATTGTTATACAGATTTAATGCAATTCCTATCAAAATACCATTAACATACTTCACAGACCTGGAGAAATCACTCCTAAAATTTATTTGGAACTTAAAAGACCCAGAATTGCAAACACAATTCTGTGCAACAAAGGTAAGGCAGGAGGCATTACAATTCCTGACCTAAAATTATACAGAGCTACTGTGGTAAAATCAGCATAGTACTGACCACAAAAAAAAAAAAAGGACCTGAGGATCACTGATCAGTGGAATAGATTAGAAGATGCAGAAGCAAATATATACATACTTAGCCTCCCTATTTTTGACAGAGGGGCCAAGCATGTTTATTGGAAGAAACATAGCCTCTTTAACAAACAGTGCTGGAAAAACTCGCTCTCTACATGCCTAAAACTAAAACTTCACTCAGGTCTATCACCACACACTAAACTAAAGTCAAAATGGATTAAAGATCTAAATATTAAAAGAGAAACACTGAATCGCCTGGAAGAAAAAGTAGGAGAAAATCTTGAAGACACAGGTGTAGGCAAAGAGTTCATAGAAAAAAATCAAAATGAAAGGGATAGAGCCTCAAAAATCACTTGAAAGAATCAACAACTGGGACCTCCTCTGGCTGAGAAGTTTTTTCACGTCAAAAGAAATTACCAACAGAGTGAAAAGACAACCCACAAATTTTGAGAACATTTTAACTAATAAGTATTCAGACAAAGGTCCTCTACCCAGGATCTCAAAATTCAAAGACCCAATCCAGAAATGGGCATCCGGGATGAACATACACTTCTCAGAGAAAAAAATTTAGCACGCCTATAAACACATGAAGAAATGTTCCACACCACTAGCCATTTGTGAAATGCAAATTAAAACAACACTTAGATGCCATCTCACCCCAGAAAGAATGGCTATCATAAAGAAATCAAGCAGCAACAAATGCTGAAGAGGCTGTGGAGAAAAAGGAACCCTTCTCCACTGCTGGTGGGGATGCAGATTGGTGCAACCATTACAGAAAGTCGTGTGGAGGCTCCTTAAAAAACTAGAACTGGAAATCCCATTCAATCCCACTAGTGGGAATTTTCCCAGAACTGGAAACATCATACCATAGCGATATCTCTGCACCTATGTTTACAGCAGCTCAATTTGTAATAGCCAAATCTTGGAAACAACCAAAATGCCCATCACTTGAAGAATGGTTGAAAAAGATGTGCTATTTTTATGCAATGGAATATTTATCAGCTATAAAGAATGATACATTGTTAAATTTAAACAATAAAAAATTGAAAAAAATGATGATGAAAATATGTAATATAACCATTGTTAAATTTAAACAATAAAAAATTGAAAAAAAAAAAAAGAATGATAAACTGGAAGACTTCATATATAAATGGATGTATACTGAACATATACTCCTAAGTGAAATAAACCAGACCTACATTTGTAAATATTGTATAGTCTCCCTTAATAGGAAATCTAAAGAAGAAATAAAAATGGAAAGGTATAACACAGCTGAATGGAAATCAAAGATTTCTGAAGCAACACTAAAACTACACTTGGAATGCGTGTCATTCAGGACTTTTAGATGTGCGCAGCTTCTAATATAAACTCAGTTACTGCTATACTCTCTCTCAAGTAAATGGTTGGCTAACAAAAAAAATGTAAAAGGATATTAATTGAGAATAAAAGACTAGGCAAAATGCCACAGGCTTGACAAGCTATTTTGTATATCCTTAGATTTCTAAATGTCTGTAAAAATGTGTAACTGCTTTTATCTCATTCTATAGAGATTAGAATATCAATGACTGAAGGAAAATATCAACGTCAAGCTAACTCTAAGATGTTTGATATTTAGAAAGGCAGTGAGGTTGAGCTCAATTACCTATGTTATAGAGTAATAGCATCACGAAGCTTCTCTCCTGGAGGGTTGAGAATGTAAGTTAACAGACCAAAAATTGGAGAAAAAGAAGGGCTACCAGGATAGCCATCATTTTGGCTCTAGCCCTTCAAGGTCAGTGAGGACTCAGTACATAAGAGAACCTGTGCTGTAACATCCTATAACTCAGTGGTTTCCCAAATTTTCTGGTCAAGGAGATTACGGGACCTCAGAGGAAACAGATAAATGAAGTATAGTGTGCCTAGGGAGAGTCACCTGGGGAGAAAACATTCTCTCAGGCTTTCTCAGACAGCAAACTGGTCAAGCAATGGCTGGGACTCATCCCAGTGTCTGACACTGACAACAGTTCTACAAAGCATTGTATATGGTTCCAAAGTTAATCCTGAGGAGATCTGACCTTGGAAAATACAAATGATGAAAGTTTTGTTAGACAGGTCTTGCTTTAACTTGCCCTCGATCACCCAGCAGAAAAGCTTAATTTTATGAGGCATAAAACACAGAGCTAGAGTAGTATGGTGAGCTGTAAGAGGCTTAAATTAACAGCCTTCAACATTGCCAGTTTCACCAGTAGCCCACTGCAATTATGAAACACTGGACTGTATACAACTACTTCCTCCTAGTTTAAAGAGAAGAAAACTTTCTTCTTCTTCTTCTTCTTCTTCCTCTTCCTCTTCCTCTTCCTCTTCCTCTTCCTCTTCTTCTTCTTCTTCTTCTTCTTCTTCTTCTTCTTCTTCTTCTTCTTCTTCTTCTTCTTTCTTCTCCTTCTCCTTCTCCTTCTCCTTCTCCTTCTCCTTCTCCTTCTCCTTCTTCCTCTTCCTCTTCCCTCTTTTTCTTTTCTGAACCAATATTGATTGGAAAATTTATCATGTCTAGACTCTATGCTCTGTACAACCTTTATGAGGGCAACAATATGCAGTGTGTCAATTATTGCAAGTGTGCTACTAACATGTTTTGAAACTCTCATATTATCTCTTATTAAAAGTAATAAAAATTTTTTAAAAATAAAATAAAATAAAATTGAACTCTTATCTTTAGCAATGCATCAAGCTAAATTTGAAATGAATCAAAGATGTAAATATTAAAGCAAAAACATTATATCTGCTAGTAGGTAAAATAGATAAAATTTGGTTAACACCGCTGAAGGCAAAGATTTCATAAATAAAACTCTGATCACACAGAACTATTACAAAGAATCAGCATCTTATTAAAAAGCTTTTGTACACTGGAGAGAAAGCTCAGCTTTCTAAAGCACCTGCTTAGGCAAGCTTAGGCAAGTGTGCAGGGACCAACATTCGATCCTCGGCACTATATGCTATGCCAGTCCCACCCCCCAGGGTGGGATGAGCCAGCTGCAAAAAAAAAAAAAAAAAAAAAAAGCTTTTGCACAGCAAGAGAAACCACTAATAAAGTTAAGAAACAACCCACCAGGGGAAAAAATATTTGCCAGCTATTCCTCAGATGAAGGATTACTATCAGGAACATATAAAGAACTAAAATAATAATAAGACCTCATAAACTTATAGACTCAATCCAACAATGGGCATCTGAAATCAATATATATTTCTCAGATGAAGAAATACAAATAGCAAATAAATATGTGAAAAAGTGTTCAACATCAACAGTACTGGTCATTGGAGGCATGCAAATCACCCTGAAAAGAATGACCATCATCAAGAAATCAACCAATAACAAATGCTAAAGGGGATTGGGGGGAAAAGGAACCCTTTTCTACCTCTGGTGGGAGTGCAGACTGGAGCAAGCACTATGGAAATCAGTGTGGACATTCCTCAAAAAAACTAGCACTGGAGGTCACACTTCCCCTTTTAGGTATCTTCCCAGAAGAATTATGAACATCATACCACAGCGATGCCTGTTCACCCATGTTCACAGCAGCGTAACTTTTAATAGCTAGATCTTGGAAACACCACACATGTCCATTAACAGAGGAATGGATAAAAAAGATGTGGTCTTTTTAGAGTACTACTCAGCCATAAAGATAAACTGGAGATTTTTATAAGTAAATGGATGCAACTTGAGAATATACTCACAAGTGAAAAAACCCGATGCATACGTACAAACATCATATTGTTGCCTAGTGTGAAAAACTGAAAAGTAAGATCCAAAATATATAATAGCTGTTGTAAAATGTGAAGAAATTGTTGAAAAAGAATAAGAAACTAGAATGGGGAAAAAAGAGAAAAAAAGAAAAGAAAAAAAAAAAAAAAAAAAAAAAAAAAAAAAAAAAAAAAAAAAAAAAAAAAAAAAAAAAAAAAAAAAAAAAAAAAAAAAAAAAAAACCCAACCACACACACAGCACATGTGGCAAACATACACACACAGACATAGACACACACACACACACACACAAACACACACAAGATGGTTAAGATGGTAATACTACTATCTTGTCTTAGTTCATTAAAAAGGGAGGTTTGCATTACTACTGTTTGGACAATTAAATGTGTGTATCTTGTATGCTGGGTAACTAAGATAACAACACATAATGTATTGACCATTTTTATCCTGCTATTATTTTGTTTTAAAGTAATTTTTTTTCTTTTTAGGGCCCGGCGGGATGGCTCAGTGGTCTAAAGCGCCTGCTTGGGAAAGCTTGGGCGGCTTCAGGGACCGCAGTTCGATCCCCGGCACCACATGTGTGCCAGCCCTGTCCTTGGAGCGGACTGAGCCGGCCATAAAAATGAGTGAGTAAACAAATAAAGGTTCTGAAATAAGAATGAATGAATAAATAAATAAATAAAAATAAAAATAAAACTTAAAAAATCGGGGCCTGGCAGGATTGCTCAGTGGTCTAAAGTACCTGCTTAGGAAAGCTTAGGCGGCTGCAGGGACCGCGGTTCCATCCCCGGCACCACATGCTGCGCCAGCCCTGCCCTCAGGGCAGGCTAAGCCAGCCATAAAAATAAATAAATAAACAAACAAAAGTTTAAAAAAATAATAATAAAGTAATTTTTTCTTTTTAAAGTTAACTAAAAAAAATAATACGTAAGAAAAAGCATTGTAAGAAATAAAAATTATAGCAAAACAAAGGACAGTTAATAAATCAAACTGGCTACTGTGGCTAGTAGTTGTGTATTTATTTCTATAGTCCCGCCGATATAATAACATTCAAGAAAAGGCTAGCACTTGTTGAAAACAATATGTGAGGTTATTTCTTCTTCATATTTAACTAACAGGTATTTGCATTTTGAAAAATAAAAAAGACTAAGGCATATATACAAAAGTACATCACGCACATTTTATCCTACTTTAAGCACCAATGTGTTTAACACAGAACATGGGAGCTGATCAAGTGTTACATATAAACTTGGAACCATAACAATGAACACTAAATTCTAACATGTGGCAGGAAGCCTCTGCTCTAACCTAATTATTTTTTCTACAATAACACATAATTCTAGAATGTCAGGTGGCATGAAGAGATTAACCTTCAAAAGGAAATCTGCAGATCTGCCTCTTACTATCTGACCATTAGAGTGATAAATACTTCACATGATAAGTAGCTCTCCACAGCATAGAGCCAACAGGTACAGTCTTTACGTTGGTTTCCTTTCTCAAACTTGGTACAGTCACAATAATGTTTTATATACCTTTATATGACTTAGTATTTCCTTCAAATCAACTTACTTTCTAAACAATGAAATACCCAGCTTAGGCTTGAGCTAAGCAACAGAGAAATTTAATGTGCCCATGATGTTTTCCATACATATGAAGGTACTTAAATATCTAAGTAAGACTGTGTCCATGCACCACCTAAAAACACTGTACATACTACAGGGCTGTTTTCTATCCACTAGAAAACATACCCCAAATTTCTCTTACAAAATAAATTTTTAGGACTGCTTCTTGAAATTGTTCATAAATATATTAAATTCTGAGGTCTGTTCACTAGACAACTTAAAAAATTACAATTTTATTTTCTTATGCCTGGAATTCTGTGCTTGGTTACTGTAAAAACATCATTTGCTACAAAAGTGAAAAAACTGTAAGGGAAACTGTATGCAGAAGCAATAGGCTCCGTAGGATCAGCTCTCTCGACTTCCTTTAAGGAAGCCAAGCTTCCCACAATCGCTGACGGCACACTGACACAGTGCTTCTGCAGTCTAACTCTCCAATATGTATCTTTCTGTCTCACAGACACTGCACTCACCCCACTCTGCTCTCACAGTCGTGCCCTTTTTGTGCTCCTGTCCTGTATATCAGGGGCTCAAAATTTGCTTACTACAAAGAACAGAATCCACACAAGCCAACTTTATTGCCACAGCAAGTAGTTGTTTATATTGAGCAAAAATTACTTTTATTTTAAGTTTTGTGTTTTCTTAAAAGTGAAGACTCTGTCAAACAATTTTTAGCCACTCTGGGAAATGCACAAAGACTATAAAAGTAGAGTCCATAGCAATTTTTCTCACATGCCCACCCAAACTATCTGACCGCTTAGTACACATAACTTGAAGATTATGAAATTTACAAAATAGCCTCTATTAATTGCACAAAGCATCCATTTAATGAAAAAGCTTGTTTCAAAGACAAAGGTTTTAATTACTATACCCACCCCACAACACTCACATGAAAACAAAACACAAATGGAGAAAATGTCAAATGAAAATGGAGAAAAGTTGTTCTGAGCCATGTGACTACTTCTGGATTCTCTTTTTAGTTCTTGAACCTTGAAAAGAAAAAAATATCAACAGTCATAAAATTACAAAGCAAAAGAAGAAATGTGAACATTGCACATGCAATTATTAATAATTCAGAACAAGATGAAGTCTGCACAAAGGCAGTTACTAATACCCTGAAAATCTTAAGAAATTGCTGATTTTTTAATACATAAAAAATATGCTAACAAAGTCCACTTTCTAGTCTTAATCCATGTAAAGTACCCACTGGCTAAAAAAAACAAAATATATAGTTTATAGGTACTGAAATATCACCACCACCCCATTTTTTGGCATTAAAAAAAGTTAACTCCAAACATAAGCCACACCAGGCACAGAACCCTTGGAAGGAAGCACTAACGTTATGCAAGGTCTGAAGATCAAGGAATTTTATCTTAAGCAAGCTGCTTTTTGACTATCTGCTTTAGACTATCTGCCTTAAAAAAAAAAAAAAAAAAAGCTAAAATAAATGAAGCCTTTTTGACTATAAATCGGGCAGATACCAGTCAAGCAGCCTCCCCAAAGGCATTCAGCATGTGGTCCCAGGTGGCAGCTTGGAGAGGGGGGGCTTTGCCGAGCAGATCCCTCACTCTCTCCCCAGGTGGGAGTCCTCTCCACTCTCCCCCACTCTGCCTCCAGCTGTGGGAGCAGCACAGGAAGGCTGCACAACAGCAGACCCTGGCCCAGAGCTGGCACAAGGTGTGGCTGTTCCTTCCCATGCCCCAACTCTCCTTGCGAGGGAAAGAAGGGGGCATCAGAGTGAGGGAGGAGCTTGGCTGCTCCTACTCAGCTAAGGGACTGAGCGACAGAAGACCCAGCAGCTCCTCCCTACAGGACACAACACTCTTGGAATCTGGGGCAAATTTTCTATTACATGCATGTAATGGTAAATAGCTCTAAAGGTTTTCTGCTTATGGGCTTACTTAAAAATGAACTTTTTCCCCCCAAAATGAAGTTTCTAATCAATTTCCACATAGTTTAATTATAGAAAGCTTTGAACTTTTTTTTTTTTTTTTTTTTTTTTTGGCGGGACTGGGATTCAAACTCATGACCTTGCATTTAAAGAAAGCTTTGAACTTATATGAGTATTTTTTTCTTGCCACTAATAGTACATAGTATAAATAATATGGTTCATTTGGCAATTAAGTTTTTCAACTTTTGTGATACAGCACTCTATTAAAAATATTCTGTGATAGATTTCTAGGATTTTATTTCCAAAATTTTGAAATCAATTCTGCATTTGACTGTGAGATTGATGTAACTGGATACCACAGACTCCGTCAATGACCAACACTATACCATCTCTTTTCAATAGAGTATGGATCTACAAGCACATTACCAAGGACACTGAAGCAACATACAGCTACTGTTCAAGCGGCACCATTCTCAAAAATGGTCTTGTACATTCTACTTTTAAATTTTGCTACTTATTTCCTTTAATGTAGACTTTCAGGTTTCTTACTATGACTCAAAATGAATGTTATCACCACCTGGAATTTACTATATAATCATTCTAAGAGCCTTAGATACTACTCTATACATCAATGCAATACTTTCTCTATTGTTACAGAAAACACTATTTTGTGTCTTTGATTTAAAATGTAATTGTCTTCATAATGTCCTTGGGTTCAATCATAAGAATAAGGTGTACAATTTTATATCTGAATAACATATACAAGTTTGAGTTATTCATTCTTGTAATGGATAAGCTAAAACACAAGTGGAAAATTTCTTTCTAGAGTGCCCTTAAAAATTTCTGTCATGTGTTACCCAAAGAATCCTCAGGAATGGCCCAAAATCCATGGTACTTCAAAAATAATACCACAGAGAGTCAAGAGTAGTCTCCATTTTGTGAACAGGAGGGACAAGTGTACTAGCCATAAATATCATGGCTACATTAACTAATTTTAGTACAGCTCTGAAATATTGGCGTGGTCTTGAAATGCCAGACTATGCATGGTTTTCTAAGGCTTATCATTTTGTGAGAGGAAAAATTACTTACAGCAAATAACCAAATTTTCTCAATTGGTAAAAATTATGCCTTGCATAAAAATAAAAGGATTAGAGGCCTCTGTTCTTCTTGAAAACCACCCTGTCCCCATCTCTTTTTCTGAAAAAGCCCACACAATACCCACACAGAAAGCTTTCAGAATGTGTTCTTACACAATAGACCCCCAGCTATTCTAAATGAGTTTAGGTATATCAAGAAAATTATACACGCTTTTAAAATGGTCTAAATAGATATTAAAGGAAAGTTGCTCCATTTTGCTAGGTACAGCATTCTGAAAGATCACACAGTGAGAAAAATCTCTTACCATATTGTAAACCATAAATTGTGTTTGAAAATAAAATTGTTAATGAAGAAACTGACATTTCTAAAGCTGCAGTTAGAGGTAACTATTCTTGAAACACATTTATGATACAAAAATCTAAAGCCCTAAAACACAAAATTCACTGCAGGGTATTACATATTTCTTAAAAATTTAAAAAGATTCAAGATAATATGTCCTCTCCTTCAAGTTACTATATGCATATATACATATATCATATACATATGGTAACTTTTAATATTTTATATATATAAAATATTTTAAAACATGAACCTTTGTCCCCCCACCACAGAAGTAACACTTTACAATCTCAGGCATTATTACTTTTTAATGAATATTCTGATAGTGATTTAGGAGGAAAATAGCAATTCAGTGTTGATATGAAGGAGAATCTGATCATTCTTTGTCATCTTTAAGCTTTATAGCAAAAAAATGAGTTGTTTTCCTTCAAATTATGAGCTCACTCTCATCTAGTCCATAAAATAAAAGTATTATTGCATTTTCCTACAGAAATAACCATCAGTACAAGGAGCTTATAGTAAAATTTTAGGTACTATAAACATTTTTTCACAGTTACACTACAATTTAAAATCATTTATCCATCAAAACAAATATGCCAGGTGCTCATTAGCAAAGTTCAGGAGCAGAAGCCCCATGGGCAGCTGAGAGGCGGAGTCTCCCTCACAGATGATTGCAGTTGTCCTCAGCGGGTACCAGTCTCACCAAAACTACACTAAAACTGTCAGGCTTAAAATTCAAGAGATTTTGCAAAAAGTGAGACTGTTGCTCTGTCTGTATGAATGCTCCTCAATTTGCTTCTCTCCACTGCCCTCACTGCTGCCAGCCTCTGGCTGAGACTGCTTAGATGCACTGCTCCCCAGGACTCCTCACTTCCTAACAACAAAATGAACAAGACGGGAGGTGGGCAAACACAACAGAACAGTAGCGAAGAGAAGATGTAGCAGAAAGGAAGATAGGGACCACCTCAAAGCCTTTAGCCTCCGAAGTTAAATTATCCACACCTTCCTTCAGGGATCTCAAGGATTCTCTGGGTGAATGCACTCAAACTTAAGGATGTTCTATCCATAACAGTGGATAGAAAAAAATATTAATAAAGCCAGGATAAAGATGATTCTCTTCAAGCTACATTCAATGTTGTCCACACACATGCAACAGCACTACAATTAAAGCATTTACCACAAGCCGTTTTTTACCAGAAGCAAGTCTTCTCATTAAAAATCAAGAAGTATTTCAGGGGTCAGGGAGATAGCTCAGCAGACTAAGTGCCTGCTTAGGCAAGACTGCACATGGTGGAGCACAACTATAATCCCAGAGATGGGGCTGGGGAGATAGCTCCGAGGCACAAGTGCCTGCTGGGCAAGTGCAAGGTCGTGAGTTCGAACCCTGGTCCCACAAAAAAAAAAAAAAAATCCCAGAGCTGCAGAGGCTGAAACAGGTGGGTCCAAGCTGCATAGTGAGACTCTGTACCAAATATGCTTTTAAAAAAGTATTTCAGGGCCTGAGGAAAGAGGACCATTTCAAATTTGAGACCAGGCAGGGCCACAAAGTGAGCTCAAGGTCAGCCTGAACTGCAGAGCAAGACCTTGTCTCAATAAGACAAAAAAAAAATCAGTTAATTAAAACTAGACCTAAATAAATAAATAAATAACTAGACCAACAAAAGGCAGAAAGATAGAAATGTTTTCTTAAAACAGTGCTTAAGCAGAAATTAATCTCTCCTTACTAAGCCAAGTACAGCATCACTTATGAAACCCTGAGCACACTGCCCAGCTGTTCCTTTAACACTCTGGCTCAAAGTCCAGCCTAGTTCTGGCCCTGTGCAGACAATGCCTTACTAATGTCATGCCTAGAACTATCCACTACTGCAAGTGCCTGCGGCACCAGCTTCTAAGACATGGCTTGCGTATCGAGTACTGGGAAAAGTGACAATATAAAAATTTTAATTCCTAGTCCCCTTGGGTTGGCAGACTTGATGGGGTGCTAGCAGGCAACTCAGGAAAGTGGAAGTCTGTAGCAGTAACAGACCTCGTTGCCCACTGTCTGACTCCTGACCTCATTAGCATTCCCAGAGTTCCAAGGGTAGGTTGGAGGGAGGAAGAGTCCTGGTCTCTGAAGCTCACCCTTCATGACAGCTTTACAGCACTGTGTCTCATGCTCCAACCCTGCAGAATGAGTGCTTCCCTAGTCTCAACTTCCTTATTAACTTGCAAAGAACACAACATAATGTATGTAGAGAAGGCAACAGGATAATACTATACAAATATAAGATTTACTTATATGTTTTATTTTTAAAAATCAAAATGAGCCAGGCGTGGTGGCTCACGCCTGTAATCCCAGCACTCAGGAGGTTGAGGCAGGAGGATCGGTGTGAGTTCGAGACCAGCCTGGGCTACAAAAGTGAGCTCAAGGCCAGCCTCAACTGCATAGCAAGACCCCGTCTCAAAAAGACAAAAAATAAATAAATAAATAAATAAAAATAAAAATAAAAATGTTATGACCAATGTCAGCCTCTCATCTAGCAGGAGAAAATGCAATCTGGACCTTGCACTGGAAAGATACACAAAACTGTTCAACTTACGTGTCTGTGGGGCCTCCTCTACCTGGGAATCGGAGCACTCCATCTCCACCACACTAGACTCTGTGCTTTCCTCCGTGTCTTTCTTTCTCTTCTTGCACATAAAAATTTAAAAGACAGAGATGTAGTCTGATGGTCATATAGGTGCATACATACACAAACATTCCATGGATGAGTACATAAGTGGGTGCACAGAAGCGTGGCTGTGCAAACCTACAGGAAGAAGGCTCGAACTCCAGGCTATGGTCGCCTAAAGAACGAGTAAAAAGATGTTGCCTAGTATGCACCATGGGTGCCTTTGCTATGCCCACCTCTCACTGATCATCTTTACGTAGTTCATCCCCAAAAGCTAGGCTTTAATGGTGAGCACTGGATACAGAGAAATCCCCTCAAAACAAATGTTTCCCAAGCCTGCTCTAATCATTCACCCGAACCAGTGATAATGTTGACATTTATGGTGCAATAATGGCCAAATTCTCACAATTATTAGAATACCTTTAACTGTAAGTTTAAATAAGAGGGTAATCCTTTACTATATATATGGCCTTAACTCCTATAATATCAAAAACTCCTGGGATTCCCCACTACTGCTTGGGCCTTTTCTTCCACCATCCTCCTAGCTGAGTGTTACTTGGGAATTAGCGCTTACTTCCCATCATCTTCCACTCTTCTCCAACACTAACTCAGTTTCCCGTATTATGTCCACTACTATGACATCTCCTAAGCACCACGCCTGGCAGTACACATGCGGTCTCTGCACTCTGGGAAGCTGAGGAAGAAGGATAACAAGTTACAGCCCAGCCAGAGCAACTCAGTAAGACTCAGTCTCAAAATAAAACTAACACAAAAACTTCTAACTAGGTCAGTCCTATGCCAAATTTTGAAATCACTTACCATCATTCTATGTAGGTATATCAGCATACTTACAAAGGCACATTAGTAATGAATACAAAACTATTAAATTTTTGTAAAACTGTATCCCATGTAGTTTCAAAATTGAATGTGTAAAAATCTAAGTTGTAGAGTTTCTCTAACTTACCTAAAATAAGCTTGTGCCACCTAAAGTATATTTGTACTAGTTAAGAAACCACCTGATAGGTCCCTAATTTCAGATTCACGATGCAACAGAAATCCCTCGTTCATATTTTTTAACAATTAATACTAGGTAAACCATCTGAAAATGTTCCTTGCTGCAGGCCATTCCGTGTACAGCTATGAAAGAAGATAATGCCTGCTGACAGCACATTGCTCTTTCATGTAATGGCACCCACTCCAGAGAGCGACATGAGAAAGCTGAACCCTCTCCGAGCCACACTCTCAAAGCTGCCAAATGGTCACAGCCGTGGCTATTTGTGTGTCATGCTTAATCCCACTGCCGGAAAACATGCTTAAGGTACCTATGAGATCAGAACTCAGCGATACCCATCATGGTCCTACAGAAATGCCTCACACACATAAAAACTCCTCAACTAAACCTGAACAATTCAAAAGGCATTCATTTGGCAGATTGGTATATAGGGGTATTGCTTCTCAAAGAGAGCTGCAAGAGTGGCTATAACTTCACATAACTGATGAGAGAAAGGAGAGTGCCTTACATCTTTCTTTTCCAAAGTGTTGCTTCATGATTACCATCTAAACCCTGCTGGGCTGAACAGATTGGTTCGATAATTACATACAATAACTGCAGTGGGCAGGTAACCCTCAGCTGGCACAGGGCAGCTCCCCTGTGAGAACTTCCATATGCAAACTGCACTGATGGAGTGCATTAGGTGCATCTTTCCTGCCGGTGCACAGGCCTGATTAACGCCAGCCAAGACTCCAAGGTTAGCATGTCAGCAGATTTGTGATGCATTAGGCAGGAATAAACACAGACACTTTTGTTCGTTCAGACCAAAATTAAGGAGGAACATTTCAGGACTATACTGCTTTCCATACATTTTCCAGTTTCTAGAGGACAGATTTCAAAATGCATAGTGCACTTGTCTTGTTTTCAAGCTTATTTAATAAAAAGGAGCTTTCTTAATATCCATGCAGGTAAATTACATAGGAATGAAAATAAGACAGCATAAAACCCACCAACAAAAGGAACACAGGTGCTTTAAGCAACATGATTTAGGGAAAGCACTAAATTCCAGCAATCCACATTTCAGCCAGTAACTGTGGTTCAACATTTCAATGTGATCAATACTTCAGATAGGAAAAGCCACTGTTCCAAATATTACCAGCTAAACCACAAAACTAGCCCTTTCAGTTTAACAGAATCTAAGTATGGGATTCATTTTTTAAAGCAATGACTAAACCCTCAAACAATCTGCTGCCAGCTCCCTTCTTCTGAGGACGTCCAAACATTACATTTCTGTTATTTGTCAACACCCATAGGCTTCAGATAGTGCACATGTTGGGTCCCTTTGAACAGAAAAATGGCTTTACACAGACTATGTTAATCTCTGACTTTGTAATGTTCTACATTAGGACTCATAGCTGCCTTTATTTGCATTTATAAGTGAAACCAAAACATCGTATGACACACAAGCACAACTTATAAAACACACTGACAATAATGTTTTCTTTTAATTCAGCACAGCTAAAATATCTTTAAAACTTTATTTCAAAGGGCATTAGTGTATGTATTACACATTACATTTTTGAAGTGTTCAGATATGCTAGGTTAAAATTTAGTTAATTAGCAGCTTCTCACTTCCAATTTAGAAACAGTAAGACAAATCAGCCAGATGCATTTGGACTGATAATTTCCTAATAGTCTAAACACTGATTGGAGACCAATAAAGCTGTTTCAATGGAAAAGAGAACTAAAATGTTTAGATGCAAAACCACAAACCAACTCTCTGTTTCCCAAGGAAAACATTGAACAACCACCTCCAGAGGCTCTGCGTAGCCTCTAAGAAAAGTCCTTAAGACTCATAGCTGCAGTTACAGCTGAGGTTGCAGGCAGTGCTCTGGGGTCCCCTGCCCCACTGACAATGTTCACACAAGTTTAGTTTAAAAACAATAGACAACCTAGAAATTTTAAATGTTCACCATGTGTCAAAGAACTGAATACAAATGGGTGACTGCCCACATCACTTACCACTGGGAGTCACCATGCAAAAGTTTACAATTCATAAATTGGTATCATATTCCTTAATAATAACTAAAACTAGGACATTATTCATTTAAGAGCAACTAAAAACAGATCAGGGGAGATAGCTCAGTGGCCTAAGCCTGCTTGGCAAGCTCAAGGTCCTGGGTTCAATCCCAGTACCATATGCCATGCCAACCCCAAAACCAGGCATAGTGGTGTACACTGCAATCCCAGCACTGAGGAGGCTGAGACAGGAGGATCACTATGTGCCTGAGCTGCACAGCAAGGTCCTGTACCAAATGCATAAATAAGGTATAACTAAAAACAAAAGACACAGTCCATCCTCCATGAAGAGCAAATACAAATGCTCTGCCACAAAATGTACAAGTGAGAAAACAAAGCCAGACACACAAGCATACCTTGTAAAACTCACTGACAATAATGTTTCTTTTAATTCAGCACAGCTAAAATATCTGGTTCTATTATTTTTACTTTAACGCATTTTCCGAAAGAGGTCTCGTATACTCTATGACACCAACTTCACGGCCCTCTGCACTTCCTTCCTATCCATCACAAGCTCGAGAACATAGGCAAAGGTTTCCCCATTGTTTTAACCCTTACTGAGCAGTGTAAAATTTTACACTTAAATATCCAGGCCCTGCATCCTTAGAGCAACTATTCAAGTACTGCTACAGGAAGAAAGCATTCACCTCAGATATAAGCAGCCCCTCAAAAGCTAATATTTAAATGTATCTTAAATGATCAGAAATATGTCCTAAGAAAACAGGATAATGTCAGTTATAATCAAGAGAAGAAAGTGAAAAGATGGAAAAGGGGTTAGGAAATGAATATGGGACTTAAAAAAAAGCAGGTAAACCTGAAGCGTACATATACCCTGCTGTACAGCACTGATGTGCTTTATGGTTTGAAGTAGGTTAGGCACAAAGATGACAGTAGGAACAGGGGGTGTTGTGACCTCCCTGCACAAAGGGAAGCACAGGTCACCACCAGCATCGCAGGTGCTGAGAGTATGCCAGGCTTTACTCTCAAGGGAGGAAGAGATGCAGTACTCTGAACACATGAAAGTTTTTATAGAAACATTACACACAGACATGTTCAGTTTCCACAACTGTTTACTATCCTGTAAACCAGGTAAAAATATCTCTTGAGTGTTCCACAGGGATGAGTCTGCTCATGTACACACTGTGGCCCTGCTCCCATTGAGTGAAAAGGCAGCCCATATGCATATTTAACACAAACAGGAGGTCAACCCTTGATTTTGTCTGTTTCATTTGCTGTTTCTTTAAAGTTAGATCTTTCCTCCATGGACACTTTTCCTTATCTATTTTGGATGCTGAGATAGGATACACAATCTACATAGGTCTGGGGAAAAGAGTTTAGCACAAGGAATGTTCAAATACATGGCTTACACAAAGTTTGGGATGTTGATGTTCTTTACCTTCAAAATCACGAAAATCTAAGAATGTACTGTAATTATTCAAAAATGATACATTAAAAAATGTCAGCTGATCACGTGACTGTGCATTCATGGGGTTTGGTAGAATAAATAAATGTAAGCATACGTCAGCAAATGTCTACCAGAACCGGCTGCTCCCTCGAGGGCCAGAACACTGTTGACTAAAAGCACTGCCTTCACAAAGTAGGCATGAGCGGTCTGTCTGCCTTCTTACTGCCCATGCATGTCCCAGCTACAAAACAGCCCTGCTGGCATTCACTGTCCTAGGAAAAACACCAGAGGAAGAAAACCTGAAAAACAACTAATCTTGGACCACAGAAGCTACAGGAGTTCCTGCATGAGAACTCCCTCTTAGCAAAATTTCAGAGAGTAACAACAACTGCAACTTAATCTCCTGTTGGCATTTGCAACAGGGATTTCCACAGTGGGCTGCTGGGATTTGAAGTGGCCATTCACACCAGAATGATTGTAACACTTCCAAGAGGAGCAAATGTACAGTTGTTCAAGAAGCTGAAGCACGTCTCAAGGATTCTGTGAGCAGAGATCAAGAGGGCTAAGCAAACCAGTCTTCTCCATGTTGTGGAATCAATATGTTACTTCTTCACTCAGCTTTATCTGGGCTCCCACCATTGACACTACTAACATCAAATATCTTAGCAAAGTTAGGGAAATGTAAGGACAACTTATGGGGAAAGGCAAATGGTTAAATAGCTATGCCTCAGTTTTAATATTTTATGCCTCCAATCACTGGGAAATTTTTTAAGGACCTTGAGACTCTGAGGAAAACTCTCTGAACATTTAATGGTGGTAGTATGGCCTAGGCAAGCCACCCTGATTCTTGTGAGCTTTAGTTTCATCCTTTATGAAAAGATGGATCTCATGTGATTGCTACAAAGCATATAAAAGAGTTTGCAAGTCTTGGCAGACTATACAGTATCACGTAAATGTTTATGAGAACCTAAAGTTGAGAGCACTGACAGCCTATTGCTGATACTAGGCTGCCTGAAAATTTCCCAGGAAATAGAAATGGAAGAATCTGAAAGTTGTAACATGATATACTGAGAAGTTATTTATTTTCTTTGTAATCTAAATATTATTTATAATATTTGTAAATACTTCAATATTTATAAAACCAAATTCCTATATAGCAGTGGTTATTTAACTGATCTCAAGCTAAAAATGAACAAGTTTCTCACAAAACATATAAAGCTGTATTTGAGTTACTATAAAAAAATACATTGCCTGATCCTCCCTTCATAAGTTTATGTTCACAAAACACCTAACTCTAAAATACACAGATATGGGGCCCAGCGGGATGGCTCCGTGGTCTAAAGCGCCTGCTTGGGAAAGCTTGGGCGGCTTCAGGGACCGCGGTTCAATCCCCGGCACCATATGCTGCGCCAGCCCTGCCCTCAGCGCGAGGGCTGAGCCAGCCATAAAAATGAGTGAATAAGCAAATAAAAGTTATGAAACAAGAAAAACATAAATAAATAAATAAATAAATAAATAAAAATGAACTGCATAGTGAGACCCTGTCTCAAAAATAAATAAATAAAAATAAATAAATAAATAAAATACACAGATAGAAAACAGCAACACAGAAACTGTACTCAGAAGCCCTCTGTTTTATGTCAATTGCCTTTTATCCTTCTCTAGTTAAAAACATCAGGGGAAATTTTAATAACTCATTAATTTGAGTTATACATTTTTAGTATCACTAGTTATGAAACTACATTTGGAGTTTTTATTTCACAGTAATTACCATCTTGGCATTTATTGAAAAAAATCAACTTTTACCAATTCACAAGCATGTACTATTCAAAACAATCTATAACACATATACTCATCAAAACAGGCTTCATTCACACCCGCCTAGTAAATATCTCTCATAATTCAGCTTGTAAGGACATATGATGTTAGCTCTAAGGAGGGAGTGATAGGAGATCCAAATGAAAACATTCCATGGTACTTTCATGCTATCAAGCCAGAAAGATAGGAAAATAAATAGTAAGTGAATGAACAGCAATAACAACAGTAGCCCAGGTCACCTGGCAACCACTTGCTATGCACCTACTGCTACTCCACGCACGTCATACATCTCTCTCCAGCTCCTAACAGCCTACGGACAAGGAAGATATTACCTGCAGAAAGTCTGTTATTTTAAATTCATTCCTTATTAAAAATAAATGCATGGGAATGATTAACATTCCCTATGAACTGGTCATTATATAAAGAAAAGTGAATTCACTTAATTTTGAGTACATCTTATAAGCATGAACCTTTATTACTTCAACAAATAAAAATCCCCTGAGCACCATTTAAGGCATTTACCAAATCTCCTTCCATCATCTCTTTTAGCAAGGTATTTAGATGTACAACAATCAAACAGGGTGCATGTGTTCTGCCCACATATAAAAAATTGGGAATAGAGCTGATAAATACCACAACTTAAAATCTAAAATGCCCAGTATCTGCTATTTATAATGGACTGTTCTCTACACAGAAACTAGAATTCAGACACTGAAATTATGATTTGCAGTGGTTCGCAAGTCCATTACAATTATTTAGAAAGCTTTAAAAACTTCCTGAGAGACAAGCAGCAATTTCAGCCACTTGGAAGGCTGAGGGAGGATTCCAAGTTCAAGGGCAGCTTGGACAACTTTGTAAGTCCTTATCTCTAAATCTAAAAGTAAATAACAAATAAAAAGAGTTGGGGCTATAGCTCAGAGGGAACACATCTCTGGGTTCAACAGTACCACCAAAAGAAGTATTTTTTTTTTCTGAGAGCTGGAACCCACCCTGATAGCTTTTCTTTGGGGTGTGTGTGTGTGTGTGTGTGTGTTTTACAGGACCGGGGTTTGAACTCACGACCTTGCACTTGCCAGACAGGCACTTGTGCTACAGAGCTATCTCCCCAACCCCTGATAGCCCTTAATTTTCAGTCATCTGCACAGCAAAGCCCAGGTAGTGGGCTTTTTAAAGCAGTTGGTGATTCTAATGTGCAACCCTGGGGGCCACTAAAACCCTACAAACACATACATTAGGATGGCCCACAGGACAGGTGCCAAAGAGCCTGCCCAGATTGCACAAAGGATCTGGAGAAGCAGAGTCTAACATATAAACACATCAGCTATCCAGCCAAGTCCCTCAGTCCCCTGAAGTCACTAGCAGTAGACACTCTTAATGAAGCTACATAAAATTAACAGCTAAACAGGCATTTTGATTTGGGCTGAGGAATGCATTATTAGTCAATCAAAATATATGAACGGATAGCAATGATGGGAGAATCACTCAATCAAAAAGTCAACTAAGACAGAAGAACTAACAATAAAATCAAACTATTCTCAACAAGATTTAAACAGCTATCACACAAACAAAACAGAAGTAAGCACAAGCAGCCAGCTTTCCCTTACAACAAGACCAAAACACAACAGAGACAGTATACCAGAAGCCTACAGAGGGTTAGGACAGGAAAAGGACATTCCTGGAAGAAGTGAGGAGCTGTATATCCTGGACACTGGCTCCCACAGTTCCCAGCCCCTCAGCAGGAGTTTCTAAAGAAGGCAGAGACAGAGAAGAGAAGCACAGACTCAGATACACCATAATAGGTATGAAGTGTCACAGCCAACGAGGGCCCACCAAGTGCCAAGGAGGATAAATGACTTTTAAAACAAAATATACAGTTATTGTAGAATCCCAGAATATAGAAAAGCAAGAAGCCAAGGGTGGTGGCTCACGTCTGTAATCCCAGCACTCAGGAGGCTGAGGCAGGAGGATTGGTGTGAGTTCGAGACCAGCCTGGGCTACAAAAGTGAGCTCAGGACCAGCCTCAACTGCATAGCGAGACCCTGTCTCAAAAAGACAAAAAAAAAAAAAAAAAACTAGAGGAGATTAGAAAAATAATGAAATCGTTGAATGAGTAATACAGGAAATAAATAGATTGCATGAAACAGGTTCAAACAAATATACAGGAAAATAAAATCTCAATCACAAGCTGGCAACACCGTACGAACAAAAGTGAAAACAGAGTTTCAGAAGACACAGTCACAGCTAGTGAAAAGGTAAGATAAGATCCCATGAAAAAAACCAGGATACAGGAAAAAATAACTCAACATCTGCAAGATGATACAAAATTTAACAACGTGAGATTAATAGGAATCAGTGAGAAAGGAGTCAATACAAATGATATAAAAGAATATGGGCAGAATAGTAGAAAACTTCCCAAATATGAGAAAACAATGGGACCTTCAGTAAATGAAACATACAGAACTCCAAATAAAACACACCCAGACATATAATAGTCAAGATCCCAGAAACACAGCAAAAAATATACTAAAAGCCACTAGGAAAAAGAATCAGATTCCATTTAAAGGAAAACCCATCAGAATAATGGTAGATTTCTCTTCACAAACCATGAAGAGCATGGAGCAGAGTGCTTCAAGTGCTCCATGAAAACAAATTCCAGCCCAGACTGTGACACCCTGCAAAACTCTCAGGTATGATAAAGTGAAATACTTCCATGACAAGGAACAACTAAAGAATTTCATCACGTCAATGCCAACCCTACACAGACTACTAAAAAGTATTTTAGAGGGAGATCAAAATGACCCGATCTCTACAAATGAGATCAGAAAAAGAACACACCAAATAGGGCAACCAATTAAACAGGAGAAAAAGGAGCAAACAGTAGTAAGTAAAAGACATGTCAATCATAAGTCAATACACTTCAATTATAACCATTAATGTAAATGGATTCAATTCTCCAATTGAAAGAAATAGACTGGCAGAGCGGATAAGGAAGCAAAATCCAGCAATACACTGTATAGAAGAAACACACTTAACTCATAAAGAAATGCATAGGCCAAAAGTTAAAGGATGGAAAACAATACTACATGCCCCAGCACCTCAAAAAAAAAAAAGCAGGAGTAGCAATCCTGCAGACAGTTTAAACTTCAAACCAAGGCTGATCAAACAAATAAAGAAGGCCACTACATACTGGTTAGGGGAAAAATTCAAGAAGAAGAAGTAATACTCATAAATATGTATGCACCCAACATGGGAGCACCAAGTTACACAAGAAAAATTTTAATGGACAGGAAAAATCTACTATCAATTACCACAATCTTAACAGGAAACATTAATACCACTTTATCCCAAAAAGATAGGTCAAGTAGACAAAAAATTAGCAAAGAAGTAGCAGAACTGATCTTGGAACAACTCAACTTAGTAGACATACACAGAGTGTTCTACCCAACCATTTCTGAATACATATTTTTTAAAGCTGCACATGGGACATTTTCCAAAGTTGACCACATACTAGTGCACATGTCATGCTTAAGTATATGCAAGAAAACAGAAATTATACCATGTATATTATCTGACCACAGTGCAATGAAACTGGAAATAAATGACAAAAGAAATTACAGAATCCCAGAAATACATGAAAATTAAACAACACCTTTTTCAGCAACCAGTGGATTACAGATGAAATTAAACAAGAAATTAAACAATATTTACAATTTAATGAAAATTCAAACACAACCTACCGGAACTTATGGAAAACAATGAAAGCAGTTCTTAGAGGGAAATTTATAGCCCTGAACTCACACATCAAGAACACAGAATAGGGGGCCTGGCGGAATGGCTCAGTGGTCTAAAGCGCCTGCTTGGGAAAGCTTGGGTGGCTTCAGGGACTGCGGTTCGATCCCCAGCACCACATGCTGCGTCAGCCCTGCCCTCGAGGTGGGCTGAGCCGGCCATAAAAAAAAAATAAAAAATAAAAAAAAAGAACACAGAATGGGAACAAATAAATACTCTCATGCAGCACCTAAACCAACTAGAAAAGGAAGAGCAAATGAAACCCAAAGCCCAAAGACCGGAGGAAATTATGAAGATTACAGCAGAAATTAACTCACTTGAGACAAAGAAAACAATACAAAGAATGAATGAATCAAAAAGCTGGTTCTTTGAAAGATTAAATAAAATTGATAAGCCCCTAGCTAACCTCATCAAAAAGAGGAAAGAAAAAACTCAAATTCAAGCAATAAGGAATAAAAAGGGTGAAATTACTACTGACCCAGTAGAGATTCACAGTATTGTTAATAGTTAACTTGGAGAATCTTTACTCTCACAGAATCAAATACACAGATGAAATGGATAGATTCTGAGAAAGGTACAAACTACCAAAACTGAATCAAGAAGATATAAGAAGGGCCAGGGAAGCTGGGCGTGGTGGCACAAGCCTGTAATCCCAGCACTTGGGAGGCTGAGGCAGGAGGATCAGTGCGAGTTCGAGACCAGCTTGGGCTACAAAAGTGAGCTCAAGGGCAGCTTGAACTGCGTAACAAAACCCTGTTTCAAAAAGACAAAAGGAAAAAGAAAAAAAAGATGGACCAGGGAGACAGCTCAATAGAATAAGTGCTTGCCTGGCAAGCGCAGGGTCCTGAATTCAGTCCCTGGTATTGCACCAAAAAAGATATAATAAGTTTCAATAACCCAGTAACAGTCAATGAAATACAAAATGTAATAAAAGTCTACCAACAAAGGAAAGTCAAGGTCCTGATCGATTCACAGCTGAATTCTACAAGAAATTTACAGAAGACATAATCCTACACTCCTCAAACTGTTCAATGAAATTGAAAAGGAAGCAATCCTCCCAAAATCATTCCTAGAGGCAAATATTACACTGATACCAAAACCAGACAGAGATGTAACTAAAAAAGAGAACTACAGGCCAATTTCTCTCATGAACATAGACGCAAAAATCCTCAATAAAATCCTCATCACTAGAACAGCAAATTATCAAGAAGATTACACACCATAACCAGGTAGGATTCATCCCAGAGATGCAAGGATGGTTTAATATACACAAATCTATAAATGTAATATACAATATCAATAGAGCCGAAACCAAAAACCACATGATCATCTCAATTGACACAGAAAAGGCTTTTGACAAAGTGTAACACTAATTCATGTTCAGAGTACTACAGAAAATCGGAATAGAGGGCCTCTACCTCAGTCTGATAAAAGCAATCTATGACAATCCAATGGCTAACATAATTCTAAATGGGGAAAAGCTGAAGTCTTTTACTCTCAGATCTGGTACAAGACAAGGATGTTCCTTTATCACCACTCCTATTCAATATATTTCTGGAATCATTAGCTACAGCCATTAGACAAGAGACAGAAATAAAAGGAATAAGAATAGGTAAAGAAGAAGTTAAACTATCATTATTTGAAGATGACATGATAATCTACTTGGAAGACGCAAATCAGCATAATATTGACAAAAAAAAATAGACCTGAGGATCAGTGGAATAGATTAGAAGATGCAGAAGCAAATAAAATCACACTTAGCCTCCTTATTTTTGATGGAGGGGCCAAACATGTTTATTGGAAGAAACATAGCCTCTTTAACAAATAGTGCTGGAAAAACTCGCTCTCTACATGCCCAAAACTAAAACTTCACCCAGGTCTATCACCACGCACTAAACTAAAGTCAAAATGGATTAAAGATCTAAAAAATATTAAAAGAGACACATTAAATCTCCTGGAATAAAAAGTGGGAAAAAAATCTTGGAAGACACAGAGGTAGGCAAAGAGTTCATGGACAAAAATGCAGGAGTAACACTTGAAAGAATCAACAACTGGGATCTCCTCTGGCTGAGAAGGTTTTTAACATTAAAAGAAATTACCAACAGAGTGAAAAGACAACCCACAAATTTTGAGAACATTTTAACTAATAAGTATTCAGACAAAGGTCCTCTACCTAGGGTCCCAAAATTCAAAGACCCAATCCAGAAATGGGCATCTGAGATGAACACACACTTCTCAGAGAAAGAAATTCAGCACACCCATAAACATATGAAGAAATGTTCCACACCACTAGCCATTTGTAAAATGGAAATCAATACAACACTTACATATCATCTCACCCCAGAAAGACTGGCTACTATAAAGAAATCAACCAACAACAAACGTTGGAGAGGCTGTAGGGAAAAAGGAACCCTTCTCCACTACTGTTGGGGATGCAGACGGGTACAACCATATGGAAAGCAGTATGGAGACTCCTTACAAAAACTAGAACTGGAAATCCCATTCAATCCAGCTATCCCACTACTGGGAATTTCCTCAGAGGAACTGAAAACATCATATCATAGTGATATCTATGCATCTATGTTCATAACAGCACAATTTGTGATAGCCAAATCTTGGAAATAACCAAAATGCCCATCATCTGAAGAATGGTTGAAAAAGATGTGGTATTTTCATAAAATGGAATATTACTCAGCTATAAAGCATGATAACTAGAAGACTTCATATATAAGTGGATGTATCTTGAACATATACTCAGAAACAAACCAGATCTACATATTCAAATATTGTATAGTCTCCCTAGCATAAAAACTCAAAAGAATGAATAAATAAATAAATAAATTTGGGGTTGGGGGCCAGGAATCAAACTCAGGACTTTGCATCTTCTGCAACCTCAATCCTGCTGATTTTTTTTTTTTTTTTTTTTTTTTTTTTTGTGGGACCAGGGTTCGAACTCATGACCTTGCACTTGCCCAGCAGGCACTTGTGCCTCGGAGCTATCTTCCCAGCCCCTGATTATTTTTTTTTTTTTTTTTTAGAAGAGTGACTTAAATTCAAAATGCATTTGGAAAAGCCAAAAAAATTAAGTTTTATTGAAAGTGTTAATGTTTAATTATTTGACTAATCTTACATACTTATATCTATTAATCTAAACAGATCTGATGATGAAAATATGTAATACAATCATTGTTAAATTTTTGTTCTTGTTTTGAAATTCTGTACTATATGTACTCTTGCTTGTTACTCTTTTTATCTTTGTTTCTGCTATTTTTACTCTTTAAAATAAAATTTAAAAAATAAATAAAAATTTAAAAATTACTTAAGCATAAACTGAAAAATGAACCTAAGAGAGCATAGAAAGCAAGAAAAAATGGTTAGAAAAAATATAATTCATTAACCCCAAATAACAATGAAAAAAAAAAACCACACATGCTAACATCTCATGCATCATATGACAGATAACCTGTAAGGAGCAGTGAAAATATACTCTTCTGGGAAAGGATACAGACTCTAAATGTTCACACAGAAGAGGGAGACAGCTGGAGGATACAATTTCACTGCTTCCTCCCACCAAAAACCTGGAGAAATGAGCCCCAAATATTCGTCACGAAACACATCAGCAACAAGTAGAGGAGGTCAGCTTCATGCTACAACCTTTGAAAACAAGGTAGAAGTCTGCCAGACCTCCTACGAGGCCACAGGTGAGACCAGCGAGGAGCCCAGCCTGAACTTTCTCACCAGTACTTCCAACTAGAAGATGGAAGCCAGACAACACAGAGAGCAAGACTCATTCACCCGTTGGAAAAAAAGAAGGGCTTCTCAACTCCCACAGGGAGCCACCAGAAGCAAGACCTGCAACTCTGTACAAATCGTCAAAATCATAACTTTTTTCAACAATAAACAGAAATTACTGGGATATATGACAAAAGAAATAAGAAAACATAAAAGACTTAAAGCCATGGATGACTTGTGAAGTCTCTCTTACACTATGAATTCTCCAACAATACCCCAAAGTAATGACCAAGATTTTCTTGCCTATTACAGCTGGGAAGAGAACGGAAGCAAGGGCAGGGAAAAACAGTGTGGTGGAAGATTTAGAGCTTGCCCTCAAATACACTCCTGCAAGCCAGTCCACACCCTCAAGACCTAGCTGGAGGCTGTCTTGGCCACTCCCCCATCACTGAGACCCAAGACTTGGCCAATGCACCCACAACGCGAGGGGTGAAGGTTTACTTTGGTTTACAGTCTCAGAAACCTTAGGCTAGTCACCATGGGTGGCCTGCCTGGAAGGCAAAATGGAGGGCAGAAGAGCATGGGAGGGATTGCAGAAAACTGGCTGGCAGCAATGGCAGCAGGAGTGAAAGAGCCAGGGAGAGCCTGCGCCCTCCCAAAGGCCAGGCCCCCAGCCAGGCCCCGCCCCTAACAGCAAGTCCACTATGAAATCATCACTGGCCAGGGTAGCGCATAACTTCCCTCTGCTTCACGCACCTTCTTCCAAACAGAAGAGACTCTGGGGATACATTTTACCTCTAAACCATAGAGAGGAAAATAAAAACACTTTTCATAAACTGGTCAAAGATTGACAAATAATAATCTGATAAATTCATATAAAACTATGTACTCAATATGAGTAAGATGAAGAGGAAAAGCATGCTGAGAAAGCTGAAGTAGTAAAGGACAAAAGAAAACAAAGAAAAAATATTCACTGCATGTAAAGGGTACCTGAAGACTGCACTCTGAAAGAGAACACAGACCTCCCAAAAGAAAGAAAATTTCATAAAATGCATGATAGGCTAATATATAGTAGATTAAAACATCAGAAAAAAAATTTAAATAAGTACTATGATTTACGTCTAGTTTTCCCCCCAAAGCCTCTTGCAATCATGAGGCAGGGACTTCTAGAGTTTGAGACTTGACTTGGGATCCACTGGCATCATGTATTTCAGTACTGATGGCGTTATAGGTCTGAATACTGCAGGGATTATGGTGTGGCCTAAGGTGGATAGGCTCAGGCAGAGAGGCTGAATGTAATATAAAGAGAGACAGACTAGCACTGTTGCCCTCTGCTGCCCTGTTTGTTCCGTTGCCATTGTTGCTGTTCCACCACCATGAACTGCTGCTCTCTGCCATGTGCCTCTCTCCTTGGAGCCAGACTGTTTCGGATGCCAAGAGAGAAGGAAGCCTGACTACTACTCCAGTGGAAATTAACAATCTGATTCTATAATTTACATAGAAATTAAAAGGGGCCAACAACAGCAGAAACAACCTTTTTGGGGGAGGCAATATTTGCAATTAAACCCAATTAGCACTGAACTATTTATTTTTATATTGATAAAGAGGTTCAGTAAGTTGCTCAAGAAGGCCTTCAACCTGAGATTCTAATCTAAACCTTACAATAGCTGAGATTCCAGGTGTGCACCATAAACCAGGCACAACACAAGCCTAAAATCAAAGCTGGGGAGGTCTTACACTACAGTTATATTAATGAAGCAAGCAACATGATACTGACAAAGTACACCAATGTACAGAACAGGCTATGCAGAAACAGACCCAACACATGACTCTCAGAACTCACTGTGGTACTCCAGGGACATGACAGCCTTTTTAGTAAATCGCTCAGATCAACTAGATGTTCACTAAGGGGAAACAAATACTGAATCACACCATGAACAGAATCAACTCTGTTAAATTTTAGGTTGAATAGTGATAAAATTTCTTGATAGCTTAATAGCTTCGTGATCCCTAAGGTAGACAAAATTTCCCTAAATAGAACATAAAAAACAGGAATCACAAACAGAATGACTGGTGAATTAGGGTTCACAGAAATGAATTTCTATTTATTAAAAGCTGTAAAGAGAGTAAAAAGATAAACCACTGAAGATGGCATGTGTAGTACAAAGGTATACATACTTGTACATACAAAGTACTGACAAATTTTTAAGAAGTTGACAATACACATTTTCCTAAACAAGAAAAGGAAAAAAGAAATCAAATGCACTTCAGGAAAACTAAAAACATAATCAAGGGCAATTTGCATACAAAAGGTACTAAAAACCAATATTCTTCAATGAGACCAACTAAGATCCATTAAAAAAAATCAGAGCAATCCATTAAATAGATGAAATTAAATATAATGCAATAGCTAGCATCAGAAAGTAACTGAAATTCCCATACAGTGCTGGTGTGAATATAAACTGAGATAGCAAACTTGGAAAACTGGCTAGTACCTACTACAGCTGAACATCATCCATGTCCTACACCTCAGCAGTTTCACTACATATATACCAAATCTGAAATAAAAGTTTCTCAAAAGAAATCATAACATCCTTACCATTATTATAATTGTCTAAAAGTAGAAATAATTCAAGTGTCTATCAATACTACAAGGAATAACTAAATTACAAATGTAGTCAAAGTGTAATACTATATAGCAAATACAAAGTTTCTTTTTATGTAAATCATAGAAACTCAAAATAAAACTGGATTTAAAAACCTAAAGAGTATATATAGTCATTCCTATGCCTCTTTTTTCCTGTATTTTGTTAAATGGCAAAACTAATTCTGGTAATAATCTGTATCATGATCTGGATAACGTTTAAATACATATGTTCATTCTGTAAAGTTCAAATTCCACACTTATTTGTGCATTTTTCTGTGTATATGTAAAAGCTCACTCAAAAAGTTATGAGGAAGGCTGGAGAAATAGCTTAGTGGTCTAAGCGTCTGCCTGGCAAGTGCAAAGACCAGCGTTCAATCCCCAGTACTGTATGCCGTGCCAGCTCCATGCTGTGCCAGCAACTGAAACTGAACATAGTGGTACATGCCTATAATCCCAGCACTGGGGAGGCTGAGACAGGAAGATCACTTGAGTCTGAGCTATGTAGTGAGACCCTGTACCAAATACATAAGTAAATAAAAGATTTTTTTAATTAAAAAAATATGAAGAAAAAAACCTACTTGACAAAATGAGAAAAAGTTCCAAATAAAGAAGTCAAAATGGATCCACAGGAAAATATTAGTAAACACCACAGAAACACAGGGCTATAACCAAGCTGTTAGAAAACAAATATACAATCCACTTTGACAGTAAATGTGCACAATGAAAATGCAGGCTAACTCTACCACGATTCCATGTTAACACTGGTGAATAGGCTTTCTGCCAAATTAGAGCACATATCTGAAGAGAGCTGACTACTAAAACTGTGGGCTGCACGGGCTACACTGTGTGAGGAGCCATCACGTAGGAAAACAACATGGAAAACGCACCAGATCAAGGGCAGCCCTCTGCTCTTCTACAACGCCCTGCACCCTGTTCTAGGCTAACTGCCAGCACAGATTTGCTTAAAAATGGCTGATGATTTTTCAGAGAAACTCTAGAAAGATCAATTAATGTAACTAAAAAATGAAATTTAAAAACTAAATATAATAAGCTGGAAGGAACGAAGGGCATGGCCACATCACTCACAGGGATAACAAAGTGAAAAAGTGAAAAACCAAAAAACAAAAGGCAGGGCTAAACTCTAGAGCTACTGGATGAATCTCTATGGACAAGACTCCAAGGATCCCAATCAACGGTGCTTTCTGTTGAGTTGGGTGGACAACTTAATCAAAACACTAAAAGAAAATAGCTAATGAAGGTATTAATGTCCTTTTAATTCACTGATCTCCTTCCAGTAAATTAAGCTGTTCTAGCCTGGAAGAGCTATAGAGGAATTCTTTTAAGATGGGACGAGTTATTGATCTTTATAGCCCCAGGGACTTAGCCAAGACCCGGTACATAAATCAAGCCTTATACAATAACTATTGAATGTTAATTTAGGAGTACACACTAAATCCAATAACTATTGCAATGTACTGCCCATGTCTCACGAAAAAAGTATTTAGTGAAAATACAAAGCCAGAGATTTTCATTATTGACTACAGCTAAACAGATTATACTTAGTCTCTTTCTTCTTCAAGCTTACAATATTCCAAAGTTCTGGTATCTGAACAAAATTCTTGACCACTGAGCCAAACACATTTCCAAATCAGCAAACTCATTTTATTCTAGTTTCCAAACAGGCTGCACCAGTTATACACACACACACACACACACACACACACACACACACACACACACAGACAAAAGAGTAAGCATCTTGCTTCATTCCACTGCTTAATTTTTACAAATTTAGCATAAAGGATCTCTTTTAGGAACCTAAGGAGAAATAAACTGAATTAATTAAACCTACTTGTTTCTAAAACAGACATCACTCTGTTAAATATGAAGTACATATACTTTATAATTCAAAGAATTACAAGCAAGGAAAGAGAGCAAACATGCCAATTATAGTGATTCTTGTGTTTCTAAGATTAAGCACCATATTTACTTCTGAGCCCCCTGGTAACCCTGGGGAAAAAAGACAACTGAACTACAGAATAAACTGCTAAGCAGGAGGTAGCAATAGTTTCTGAAAGGACTAATCTTGTAGTTGAAGGCAGCTCCAACTTTTCAATCTGTAGAGATCTTCTGTTTTAAATGAAAGCACTTTCAACTTATTATGATAAAGATGATTTTGGCTTAAGAACAAAAGGAAAAATTTTAAAGCTGATAATGTCCAACTATTACACTTTATAAACAAAAAGACAACCAGATTAGTAACACATTTCAGTGGCAAGGCTCTCATGCAGTTTCATGTAAAAACAGCTGTATGTCAGCACTGAGTACAGAAAACACGATGAACTGATGGAGCAGACCTCCCAGAATTTCGACTTGGCATAGTTAACTGATTTCACCTTTACCAAAGCTTTCCTCATAAAGGAGTGACTCAACAGGAAATTCCCAGCCTCAGGAGCTATGAAGAGACACAAAAAACTGGTATCACAGACATTACTTCCGCAGTACCCTAACCTACTCAGGTGTAAAGTCAGCCACCCTGCAGAGACCACATTTTCTCCAGCACAAAGGTTCAAACCACAGTGGTTTGAACAGCATTCTCATTGCAACAGAGACCTTCATTTCCCCATCAGTTACATTTTGGAGAAACACAGTACAGAAGCTAGCTACAGTATTAAGGCAGAGAAATCTGTCCTGAGCAACAAAATGCATGCCACATGTCTTCTGCTGCTATCCTGCTGAAAACACTGACACTGCTTCCACTGACCTCCTCATCTCAAGCCTGGAGTTGGCTTTTGGCATACCTGCGGACCACCGACATGGAGTGGATAACGTGAAACAAACTTGTGAAATATGTATTTGTGAGAAATGTAAATTCCATGATACAATTTTGAAATTCTTACCCATTTGTTTTGGTACTGGAAATTGAACTCACAACTTCGTGCTTGCCAGGCAGGTGCTGTACTACTGAGCTACATCCCCTACTCACTTACCTGCTTTGCAAGTTAACAAGGCACAAAAATCATTTAACAGGCTGTTTTGTAAAGATACTTATTAAAGCCTTTTCTCCTACTTTGGAATAATTTCAAGGAAATCTGGATTCTACAGAGTAATAATAAAAAGAATCAAAAGAAAACTTTTTCTTCTAAGAGTAATTTTTCTTTCCTACATAAAAATAGCTGGGGTTGAACATAACTCAGTGGCTTAAGTTCCTGCCTGGCAAGTGCAAGGTCCTAAGTTCAATTCCTAGTACCAAGAAATAAACAAACACAAAATTCTTAAAAGGAGGCTGGGGAGATAGCTCAACAGATTAAGTGCTTGTCTGGCAAGTGCAAGGTCCTGAGTTCAATCCCCAGTACTGAAAAAATTTATGTATGTATGTATGTATGTATGTATTTATTTATTTATTTATTTATTTATGTCTTTTTGAAACAAGGTCTCACTATGCAGTTCAGGCTGGCCTTGAGCTCACTGTTATAGCCCAGGCTGGTCTGGAACTCACACTGATCCTCCTGCCTCAGCCTCCCAAGTGCTGGGATTACAGGTGTGCACCACCACGCCCAGCAAAAAAATTTAAAAGTCAATAAAATATCTAATATTTTATTAAACAGTTTCAGATAATACACAGTATGTTTGAGAAAATTAGCAAAAATAATGCTTAAAATTTTAAGTTGATATCTGCTCTTTAAATTTGTGTGTAATTTCTCTAAGTTAATATTTAACATAATCTCCAAAAATTAATTCTCCTTTATGTAGACAAAACTGATTTTAAAAGGTATATAATGGATACACAATACGGATACACAAAACCAATTAAAAAAAAAAAAAAAAAGGAAAATTTCAAATGGCAAGCATTTTGACCATACCCATAAACAAGGAAAACCTGAGATGCAACCCTCAGGGAGCACCTGAGACAAAAGAACATGGGACTTACTCATCAAGAGACCAAAATCTCTTCACCACTTGTCAGTACTCCAACCTATAATCATTTTAGATAGTTAACAAGGTGTTACTACATATAAGAAATACATATACATCTTATTCTGCAACCCTTTGTACAAAGTTTGCACTTACGTAGTGTTGATAAATATTTGTCAGGCAATCTGTTATCTGGTTCACTGAGCAATTGTTGCAACTATTATCACACAAAGCTCAAAGCATAATTGAGGAACAAAATGCACCTTTGTTACTGCTTTTGCTTTCCAACTTCCATTCTCGATAACACTGAGGTCCAACTTGCTGTCGTCCTTACTTCCTATAGCTTTCAGTCCTTGCAAAAGAATATCACGGAACTTCTGATAAAGAGGCTTTTCAGCATAGTCCAGTAACTTCACAGCTTCCATGTATTTAGCAATTTCACCTAGAAGTACAACTTAATCACAAATCTGAAACATTTGTATCTTACTCATAGGAAAACAGGATATTAGTAAAATTAGAATGCAAATATGTAGCATATTTTTTTTTTCTTGTTTCAGAACTTTTGTTTGTTTTTTTATTTTTATGGCCGGCTCAGCCTGCCCTCAGGGCAGGGCTGACGCAGCATGTGGTTTCGGGGATCAAACCATGGTCCCTGCAGCCGCCTGCAGGTGCTTTAAACCACTGGGCCATTCTGCGGGACCCTAAATAGCATATTAAGTTATGAATTTTTGTTCAATCCTTTGAATTTGGGATTTGACAGATAAGTAAAATAAACATCTGAGATACAATATTAAAAACAATTTTGTAACTGTGAGAACCAACAGTAGAGAACACATACTAAAATTTGTAAATATGCACAAAAAGTAACTTCTAATTTTAATGCTATAAAAATAAATAAATAAAAAGAGCCTGAAAAAAAGATTCTACAAGTAAAATGCCTTTACATACAATGGCCAGTATTTTGGGGACAGCAACTAAGAGTTCTATAACAGTTACATTCTTTGTAAAATGAGAAGAAACTAAAGGAAGAATCAAGGCCCTGTTATCCTAAAGAAAAGCTGGCTTCTGAAGGATCAAGAGGCTACTGTACACTGTGCGGGATCACACCCACCTGGTAGGAATCCTACCTGCCAGGAGCAGCCCTCCTTGACAGCAAAAACCTACCGCTGGGCCAACAAATACAACTAGCTCTTCCCTCTGACCTATGGGCATACATTCACTGCCATATAATGGTCACCCTGAACTCGCAACAAATTCCAAGGCAAACTCCTAACATAACTCTAAAACCTACTCCCTGCATAGCAGTTACTGAGAAGGTCGCCCTTCTCACTCAAGCCTAAATCTCAGTCAGTCTTGTTTGGACTTTCTCTTCTTCCTACCCCACATGCACTATACCAAAACAACTTGTCCTTGCCACACATATACAACATGCACATGCTTGATAAATCAAATATTTAAGCACCCACCATGTGCCAGCCACTATTCTAGACACTTGGGATACATTAAGAAAAAAATCCTAACTTTCCACTGTGTCAATCTGATAGACAGCATCTGCAAAAACCCTCAAAACAGTATCACTGTATCTGCCAAATACTGAAAACTTTCCCTCTGGGAGAGGAAAAGGGCAAAGCTGTCCACCTCACCCCTTCTCCCCAAGGGCCTCCAGATGCCCCATCCTGCAGACCCACGTGGCTGGGGCCCACTGCAAATGCTCTTCTCCCCCCAGACTCCCACCTAGCTCCCGCCCTCCCACCCTCCCACAGTTGTGTCCTCTGAGAGGCTGCCCTGGCTACTCTACATAAAGCTTCAGTCTTCTTCCCCACCTCATTCCCTCCCCCATCTCCATGGCCCACCAGTCTCATTCCCTGGGTACTTACTTTTCATGGCAGTAATGAGCCAACACACTGCAAGGTTCACTTATTTCCCTCCCATCACTCCCAACTAGCACATCAGTTTCATGAGGGCAGGGGTTCTGACTTTCTTTCACAGATGTACCCCGAGGACTGTGGCAAACCTCAGGCCACAATCCAGCTTCAGTAAACACCAGCAGAACACATGCCTGAAATGTGCTTCCTATTCTGAAAGCTTGAAAGAAGTTCAAATATTCAATTAAAAGAGGGTCCAGGAGATAAGCCCACCTGGCAAGCGCAAGGTCCAGAGTTCAATCCCTGGTACCACAACAAGAAAGAAATACGAATTTAACAATTCATCATTGGAAAGGTACATGTTTTTAGTAAGAATACACTAATTACACTTTAAAATGTCTAGGCTCTTCATAGATTTAGGAGACTTTCATGAACATCAAATCCATTTCCTCCCAGAAAATAAAATCCCTATAAACATTTAAAATTATTCTTAAGGGGCTAGGGAGATAGCTCAGTAGAATAAGTGCTTGCCTGGCAAGTGCAAGGTCCTGAGTTCAATCTCCAGTCCCACAAAAAAGAAAAAAAAGAAAGAGAGGGAGAAGGAAGGGAAGGGGAAGGGGGAGGAAGAAAGCAAGCAAGCAAGCAAAATTACTCTTGGGCCAGCAAGATAGCTCAGCACACTAAGTGCCTGCTTAGGCAAGCACAGGGACCAGGGTTCAATCCCCAGCACCATATACCACACCAGCCCCACCCCCAGTTGACCAGCAAGATCAGGCGTGGTGCTGCACACCTGTAATCCCAGCACTGGAGAGGCTAAAAATAGGAGGATCACTAGGAGTGAAAGCTGCAATGTGATACCCTGTAACAAATACAAAAAAAACAAAAACAAAAAATTATTCTTACCTGGCTTGTTTTTCTCAGGAAAACATTTTTCCATCAAACTTGCAATATTGTCTCTGTATCTGTTAAAATATTAAACAATGACTCATTTAAAGCTTCATATGATAGGGTATTAATATTTAGAAACAGTGAATGCTACATTAGGTAACACTGTGTTACATCAAAATGAGCTTACATTCTTCCAAACTAATGGAGCCCTGCTGTAGAGCAAATGCTTCCTTCCTTCCACATCACCACTACTTAACAACAGTTCCATAAGCTCTGACTGAACACATCTGCCTCTCATGAGTTCACTAAAAGTAACTTAAGTTGTCCTTTACCTAATTTTGCAATCTCTAACATAGTTTGGATCCTTCAAATTGTCCTCCCAAGGAAGATGGCCACTAAGCCACTGGATCATGCAGTAACCAAGGATTTCCAAATCACCACGTCTTGATGGGGCTACAAGCACAGAAGGACAAAAGGTCAGCATGCCACCATGACTTGTAAGGCGTTATCTCAAGCACTCATAAAACAATGGTAAAGTCTGCTTTTCATGACACTTTGAGCCATATAACAAAAGTACAGAACACTGAGTAGTATAAACGATTTTATCTCCAATTAATAATCTACTTTAAAATCCAAACTGCTAAGCTTTAAGATTTCAAACTCAGACAATCAGTCTAGGAAATAAATTTAAAATAATGACACATTTAATACTGCCCTTAGAAAACATGAAAATATTAAAAGTTACAGACTATCAGAAGGGCCATAGAACTGGGTATTTCACATCCTCAACAGTTTCAGGAGGGGCGGGGAGACATGGCTGATTAAGAAGCTGTCATAATAGGTAACAAAATAAAAGCTTCCTGTTATAAATGTATACCTACAGAAACACATTGAAAAGACTCTAAATATCTCTCTCTCTCTCTCTCTCTCTCTCACACACACACACACACACACTGACAAACATTCAAGTACACTATGTAAGCCTTACTGCAGTGGAATAACATGCCTCCTTGCTATAACCTTCCTGGTCATCTTTATTCTATTTATTTATTTATTTATTTATTTATTTATTTATTTTGGTCTTTTTGAGACAGGGTCTTGCTATGCAGTTCAGGCTGGCCTTGGGCTCACTTCTGTGGCCTAGGCTGGTCTCAAACTCACACCAATTCTCCTGCCTCAGCCTCCCAAGTGCTGGGATTACAGGTGTGCACCACCACGCCCAGCTTTCCTGGTTATCTTTAAAGGACAAGAGGATAAAGAGGAAAGAACACACAAAGCCTGGAGTTTAACTTCTGCCCTCTTTTACCATGCTACTTTGACTCTTCTGAATGTTATCTCTATACATTTATAGTCACTGCAGTGTGGACGGCATACCCACGCCATGGTGTGCGTCAATGCTGGTGAATTCAATAGTGCCATCGTGACATCTCTTGGGATCTTCTTTATATTCTCTATGAACTCCTTCTGGGCAGTATCGATAAGCAAGGCCATAGTCTACCAAATACACCTATAATGTCCAGGCATCAAGGTAAATTACAGGTGAAATCATTGCACTTATACCACTTTAAAATACAGAAAAAAGTAATGACATCTGAGAGTTGATTTGTCTACAAAGACAAACCAAAGTGTTCCAAACAAGTCAGATCCCAAATGCCCACAAATGCAAATACTCAGTTCTCCAACTGATTACATTTCTAAACAGTCCACCCATCTTCTGTTCTGCCTCTCATTCACTCCTGCCCTTCCTTCTTCTTGTAGTTTATTTATGTATTTATGTATGTATTTACTTTTGTCTTTTTGAGACAGGGTCTCACTATGCAGTTCAGGCTGGCCTGGAGCTCACTTTTGTAGCCCAGATTGGTCTGGAATTCACACCAATCCACCTGCCTTAGCTTCCCAAGTACTGGGATTTCAGGCATGTGCCACCACACCCGGCTCTTCTTGTAGTGTTAATGATCAGACCCAGGGCAAGCTCTGCACCTCTGAGCTACACACCCAACCCAATACTCTTTATTTTTAGTAAAGGTGTGAGGGCCAGCCAAATAGCTCAGTGGATTGGGCCAGGGATTCAATCCCTGGGTTTCCTTGCTAATCCTGCCCCCAGGGCTCACTGAGACAGCAATTGAGACTGGGCATGGTGACTTGAGCCTGTAATCCCAGCTCTTGCGAGTCTGTAAGAGTCTGTAAACAGGCAAATCGCTAGAGTCTGATCAAGTAGTGAGACCTAGCTAAACACACCCTGTAGACACTTCCCTAAAATA